>PVIH01022666.1:0-26614 GCA_004025045.1 Sigmodon hispidus | reverse complement strand
TGGGTAGGTGGATGGATGGATGAGTGGGTAGATGGATGGATAGATGAGTGGGTAGATGGATGGATAGATGAGTGGGTAGATGGATGGATAGATGAGTGGGTAGATAGATAGATGGTAAGAATGAAAGGATGGTCAGATGGATGGGCGTAGGGTGGGTAGGTATGTGGATAGATTGATGGATAAATATTAGATAGCTGGGTGAATGACTACATGAACAGGTAGGTGGATGGATGGATAGATCAATTGCTTGATAGATTGTTGCATAGATTGATGAATAGATAACTAATGGATGGATGGTTGGGTGATATAGATGGATGAATAACTAGATAGGTATATGGATGACTAGATAGGTGAATTAATAATGAATAATTGAGTGGCTGGGCAGATAGACAGGTAGATGGGATGAGTAGATGATAGATAGATAGATAGATAGATAGATAGATAGATAGATAGATGGATGATGGATAGATATAGATAGATAGATAGATGGATGATGGATAGATATAGATAGATATAGATGAATAGCAGGATGGACAACTGGATGGATGGATAGATGAGTGGATGAATGGATGATAGAAAAGAGCTAGGACCTGATGTAGGAATGGATAAATAGCTCATCAGTTAGACACTTAACTGCTTTTGTGGAAGTCCTTAGTTCAGTTCTTAGAACCCATGCAGTGACTCACAACCATGTGTAATTCTAGTTCCAGGGAACTCAACTCCTCTGACCCCTAGATCTAGTCTCTAAGACATACACATGGCATACAGACAGACATAAAAGCAAATACTCATATACATAAAAATTATTCTAAAAGAGAGAGTGAAGAACATTTGAAACATAGATGTAAGTAGGCACTCACTCTTGGGGTTGAGCCAGCCTAGCACTGGGTCCTGCTACGGTTTGGATCTTGGCTATCCCCCGTGTGTTGAATAACTGGGCTCCCAGCCTATGTTCCTATTGGAAGATAGTAAAACTGAGGAGGTGAAGACTCTGCAAGGAAACCAGGTCACTGCAAGACATGCCATGGATGGGTTATTAGAAGCAGGCCCCTTCATCTCTGCTCCCTGGTTGAAATGAGGGAACCAGGCCCTCTACCACATGCCCTTGCCAATGTGCAAAGTCCAAAAATATGGAGGACAAAAATGTGTGCAATAATATGGCTAACTATGGACTGAAGCTAAGACCCAAAATAAACCAGCCCTTCTTATGTGCTCATAGTGATGTGATGCTCAAATGGGCTGGCTTTACATCTGGATCCCTGGATGTCTCTCTTGCTTCACTCCACTGCTGGCAAGAAGAGGAGGTCTTGCCTACAAAAATAACTGTAGCGTCCAGGGAGGTGGCTCAGCAGGCAAAGGGCCCAAGCTTCGATGCCCATGTGAAAAACTAGGTGTGACAGCACCCATTCATAATCCAGCACTGGGCGTGCAGACAGGCAAGAGTCAGCCAGTCCAGAAGAAACAAGATCCAGGTCAAGTTCAATGAGACCTTGCCTCAAAAAATAATAAGAAAGCAATAGAGGAAGACATATGACGTCAGCCTTTGGTCTCCATGTGTGCAACCACAGGTGAACATGATTGAGAGAGAGAGAGAGAGAGAGAGAGAGAGAGAGAGAGAGAAACATTTTTTTTTTAAAAAAAAATGACTAACTGCTGCTGCTCCAGTATCCAAGGCCAAGACACACCCAGGAGGGGTGTTGTGGGCCCTAGAAGCAAGTCCAACCCCAGCCTTTGCTCTGTGGCCTGAAGAGGCTAAAGAGAAGGTCCTGGCTGGTGACTGTTGTTCATTTCAGTAGATTCTTTTCTTTTGCTGGCTACTTTGAAGTAAAAACACAAACATGGCACATCTCAAGTCAAGCATCATAAATAAGGGGCACAGTGGGGAGGAGACAGCAAGGGTGAGGAAAGCTGCCTTTGCTCTCTTCCCATCCTCTGCCTCCAATACTCAGGATTGGAGATGAGTCATGGTGCTTAGGGGGTGGCTAGACAGAGGCTCTGACAGAAAACCAAAAGCCCTCAGGCATTCCTCCCATCAGCTGCTCTCTGCCATACCCACAGGCTATGCCACCTCACAGTCCCTGAGCAGGGAAGGGCCCGCCTAGCGTGTTCCCATTTCTTTCTGGCACTCTCAAGGAGACCCTGGACTCCACATTGCTGAACTGTCTGAGGTCCCACCATCTCAGAATCAGAATCGTACAAGTGACTAGGGTCCAGGCAGGTGAAGTAGCTCATAGTACTGGAGCCCACCTCCTCAGAGCCACCAGGGAGGTTAGGCCTGCTCTGGAACCATAACCCATCCAGGGTACAAAACCCCAGGGCTGCTGAGGTGGGTTGAGGTTTTTGTCCCACTTTTGTTGATGGGGTGTCTTTCAACCATGTGTCTGTGACCACTCAGCTTTCTCAGAGATGCAAGAGCCCTCCCAGTCTGTGCTGTGTGAGCCATCCCGATGGTTCTGTACTGGCCATGCCCATTCTGCTTAACCCATACTGTTTACCGCTTCACGGGTCCCATCCTCCCTCATCAGTGTGACCAGTACCTGGTTCGGCTCCCCGACTCAGCCCTCATGGGATCCTGAGAAACTCCAGCATCATCAGAGGGTGTGCCTCAGCATAAAGTCAAGGGTCTCTCTTCAGGTTCTGGAGATGATGAAAAAAAGACCCACATCTGATCCATGAGTAATCCTCCAAGGGAGGGCATAGGCTCACAGCCGTGCTAGGTCCTCTGTGCACAGAGGGAAACCGAAGGTCAGAAAGGTCAGAAAGCTGGTCCTAGTGTCCTGACTTAAGGGCTGTCCTTGAGGTTACAAAAGGAAGGATGATGTCAGGGAGAATCTAGATACCAGACCCTACTCAAATGACCCGCTACTGGCCCTCAGGCTAGTGGCCTCTCCTGGTGTAATTGTGGGCCTTCCTCCTCCTGTCTTGCAAAGCATAGCATGCAGGCATCACAAAAGCAATCAGGTGGAAGTTTGTGGAGAGGGCTGTGCTTCAGGAGTGTGAAGGGCTGGCTAGGCCATTCCCTGATGACTGGCTGGCAGCCACTAGAGCCAGTGCCCACCCTACCCTAGAGCTGGCACTGAAATCTCACTGTCTTCAGGAATGTTCCTATTAGAGGGCATCTCCCTGGGGAACCCTTTCTCTCCCATACCAGCAGTAGGAAGATGTCCCTCAAAGCTGCCTGATCAGCATAATTCACACACTTTGAGGGCCTCAAATAACACAAATCCTCACATAGTGTTGGGGGCAAAATTTGAGGTGGACGTGTGAGTGGCCACACCCTCGAGGGCTTCAGAGGACAGTACTTCCTGCCTCTTTCAGCTCCCAGCAATTGCAAGCATCCTCGGCTCTGGTCACACTGCTTCCTGTGAACATGTATATGCTTGCCCTCCCTCAACATCATTTCTGGACGCCGGGACCATGCCTATCCTAACACTAAGTGCTACACAACTGTAAAGAGCCCTCTCCAACGGGTCACACTCACGGGCCCAGTGCTAGAACATGGTGGCCTTTAGAGGCTAGGAATAGGCTCTCCTCTTCACCCACAGGGAGCAGTCCCATAGCCTAACAAGAGCCACCCCACAATTGAGGGCAGCAGGGTCTGCCATCCTACCTATTAACTTATTTTTTTTTCTGATGGAATTGGAACAATCTGAGAATGTTCTTCATACCTGCAGCAATGCAGGAGGCGAGCGAGTGAGGATACAGACTACCCCCAGCCCATGCCTCTGTGACTTAGGATAACAATCCATGGGCAAGATAAACTAATTAATAAAGCACCTTACTCAGTGAAGGGTCCTCTCTAGGGATGCCTTACCACACTCTGGACATGTCAGCAACAAGACAGTGACCACCCCACTTCACAGGTAGGAAACTGAGGCTGAAGGAGAAAGCTCATAGATGCCACCTGGTGGGGACAGGTTCAAACCCAAGCCAGCCGGTTTCTACTCCTCTTGTGCTCACGGAAAAAATCAGCCTACTGTCAACTCTTAAAATAGCATAGCTGGTGGCTTCACAGGGCCAGTGGACAATGTCTGCAGGAGGAAAACGGCACTATTCCATGTACCTCTCGCCCCTAGTGAAGTACCCACAGGAATCCCACTTACCTGGAATGGAGGGTGGTGAGCAGCCTGGCCCTGACTAGCAGGTCCTAGCTGGACCTGGAGAGAAGTTAGGAAGGTAGCAACTCCTGTGGGCTTCCAAGCCAGCAGAGATAGACCCCATCCAACCCTCAGCAACTACTACTCCTCCTTCAGAACAGACCAGCTCTTTTATGTCGGGCTTTAAGGTTTAGTACCCACATCATCCAGGGACTCAGCCATCAGGGCACTGGATGCACTCTGGAAACTGACCAACTCAAAAAAAAAAGTGACATGGTAAATTCTAGTTAAATGGCTGAGCAGAGGGAATGTGCCTCACGGAATTAGCCTTTTATTTTGTCAGTCTGAGGAGAAGCTGAGGAAATGGAATCAGGGCTGGCACCACCACAGGTGCTGGGACCCGCACCCCAGGATGACAGCAGCAGAGCCAGGGAGAGCCTGACAGAGCTTGTGGGGTCTTACCACCTCTCACTGAGAAGGTGAAGAAGCTACAGCACAGGTGGATATGGCTGTCACAGTCATGGCGCCAGGATCCAAAACCTAAGCCAGAACTGGAAAATCCAAGGACTGGAAGGCATCAAACACCTCCACTGCGTTAGCCAAATTAAGGAAGATCCTCTCCACCAGGGCCCCCTTGTAAAAGATAGTACAAGCCTGTGTGAGAAAAGTACAAGAGGAGGCAGTGCTATGCAAATGACCTGTCAAGGAGTAGGCGGAGTTAAGCATCTCATTAAGAACCCCCCATTCCTGGAGGAGCCTTTTCCTTCTCTTCCTCAGATCTGTCTATAATCTAATTGTTCTAGACACAAGGATTTGAAAACCTCAGTGGATATGCTTGAGTGTGCTTACACCTATATCAATGGCACTATCTTAACATCCTTTCAACATTCAGGGCCAGTGTGGGGTAGAGGTAGCTGGCAGAAGGAACAGTCCCACAGACAGAGACCTGCCCCAGCTGCTAACTCTGCCATCCATGCCAGAAGGGAAAAAATAAAAAGCAGAATTCAGAGCTCCTGAGGTCAGAGATGGTGTGAAAACACCAGTCACAGAGACATGGTCCCTCCCTGTGTAAGTTAGCTTCTGTTCCTGCTACAAAACACCTGAGGCAATCAACTTAGAAAGAAAAAAGGTTTATCTAGGCTCATATTTAAGAGGTTCCTGGTCTGTTAGCTGAGTGCTTTGGGCCTGTGAAAGTATAGTTTGTCCTGGAGGGAGCACACGGTAGAGGAGCCACACCCTGGCCTCCAAGAAGCAGAGAAAGGAAGGAAGGGGCTTAAATATCCCTTCAAGGCCAGAGAATGATTCCTTCCCACTCGATTCCATCACCTCCCAGCAGTGCCACAAGCTAGAGGCCCTGTCTTTAACAAATGGCCTTTGGGGACATTATCCAAAGCACAGTGCTCTCCCTGTTACAGAGCCACCAAAATAGCTCTGGCCACATGTGTACAGAATGGAGGTGGACTCCCATCTTGGCCTCAGGTCACTCCACAGTTGGATGAATATGCCAATGTGATGGAGGCCTTATAAACCCATATTTCCAGCAGAGAGTGATTTGAGAAAGGGCCTCTATATATTGGCCAGACTAGACTTGAACTCACAATCCTCCTGCCTCAGCCTTCCCCAGTGCAGACACACACCATCACACTTGTGCACCTGGCAGAGTGAGAGCCTTGCTAAGCATCAGCTGCCATGGACTCAGGACTCTAGATGGAGGGTGGGAGTCTCTGGGTTCCCAAGCAGAGGGTGCAGGGCATGAGGAGCAGAGAGTTCTGGAGCAGGTCAGGGAACCACCTCAGGACAAACGAGAAACACAACATCAAAGCTGCTGCCTCGCATGGGTCCATTCTCACAGAAGCTCTCGGAGGGGCTGTGGGCAACACACTCAGAACGAACAGTATCTGACTTACAAAGAAACAAAATTCCCTCCACACCACATAGGCCACATGGTTGGACAGCAGGGACATCGTGCTAGGTGAAGCCGTCCAGTTATGAAGAACGGATGCTGCAGGGTCCCACTGATAGGTTCCCAGAGTTGCTGAATCCACAGAGTCATGGTAAGGGCTCTTCTAAGAGAGAGTCCCTCTTCATTAGCTTGACAAAGGTCATATATAGGATGATGATGGCCACTGTTCCCATCAGATATTGATTAACATAAATGAGATCGTGGATGGATCCTGAAGGACATTTGAATAGTCAGGGCTGGTAAAGTAAACCAGAAGGTAAAATATCTCCACTGAAAACAAGGTTCACAGTCTTGTTTGACAATCCCAGAAATGCCTAGGGAAGAAATAAGTTCTGCCCAGGGTTACATTCATTCAAATCGTAAGTCTGCTTCCTTGCTGTTTTATCATAAAATATCTATATAAGGAAGGAATGTCACCTCTCTGCCACTGTTTTCACAGCTGTGCTGGAATTTTCAGATGAGGCTTCAACCAGACCCTAGGGTGACAGGCTCTTCCCCCTTCCCATGTCCCCATAATCATCCCTGTCTTTCTATCCTGCCTGAAGACTATGTGGTTTAGGAAATGGAGGGATGGCTCAGTGGTTAGGAGCACATGCTACTCTTCAGGAGAACCTGAGTTTGTTTCCCAATGCCCGTGTCAGGCAGATCACAACCACTCCAGTTCCAGAGAATCCAGCACTCTCTTCTGGACTCCATAGACGCCTATATACACATACACACAGAGAGAAACATAGTCATATACATCTACTCCTAATCAAAAAGCAAATCTACTTTTAAAAAATAGTATATGAGCCCAGTGGTGGCTGTGCAGGTCTTGAATCCCAGCACTCTGGAGGCAGCAGTAGGTGGAGCTCTGAGTTTGAGGCCAGCTTGCTCTACAGAGCAAGTTCCAGGACAGCCAGGGTGTGGTGGTTTAAACAAGAATGGCCCCCATAGGCTCCTGTATTTGAACGCTTGGTCATGAGGGAGTGGCACTGCTTGAGAGGGATCAGGAGGTGTGGCCTTCTTGGAGGAGGTGTGTCACTGTAGGCAACGCCATAATTACATAAAAATCTCAGTGTCAGGCACTGAATATCTCTTTATCAGCTATTGGTCCCAAAGGCACCACAAATAATGTAGGTTTTTGCTCATGCTTACTCACCATAGCTTGATGTTAAGACCCTATTGCTGAAGACACACTTTGGAAACAGGACATAGGAAAATCAAGCCAATGTTGACCCTAAAAAGCTCCCCCCACCCCCTGCTGGCTAGTGTTCATGCTGTTGGAAGCTTTCTATGCAGGCTATTGGGTGAGAAAAGTTATCAGCGGCCTTACCCAGCCGTGAACTTTGAATGCCACACTGCTGACCTGACAGGAAAGATGTGCCCTCTGGTGCAGTGGTGGCATGAGGTTATGGAGCAATCCACAACTGTCTTCTGACTTGTTCCACAGGAGGAAACTCACCCTGGTACTGTAAGCGAGGTCAGAGCTCATGACTGAGAAGTCATAGGCCCTAGGGGGAATCTATTCCTGTGGTTTTTACCACATGGGCATGTTGTCAAACTACCTTTTAAATATTTGTGCTTATATCCATAGATGACTGCTGTTCTCGGCCTTGGCCAGGGATGCTTTTTTCTGCAGTACACGGTAGTTATGCTGAAGTTGATAACTGGTCAAGGTGCTGAGAACAAAAATTACCAAGCCCTAGACTGAGTATTTATAGCAATTCCACTCCCAAAAGCTTTGTGAATAATACAGAGAGGGGCAAGAAGAACATGAGGTCCAGAGGGCGAGGCAGAGAGCTGTGAAGGACTGTCACTGGGGCAGGAATGGCCACCACACGAGAACGCACTGCAGCTATGGTAACCTCCATGGTATCAAATCAACAAGATCAGTCAGCATTCCAACAGCAGCAGCAATCCGCAGGACTCAGTGGGTTATCAAAAACGGCGGAGGGCCTGAAGGTGGCGGAGAATGCATTAGGAGATGTTGAGGGGTGTAAGGGGGTGGATATGATCAATGTATACATGTATGGAACTATCGAGGAATAAATGAAAGATAAGAAGGAGGAAAGGAAGGGGAGAAGAATTATGGCTCAAGGTTAAGAGCACAGGCTTCTCTTCCAGGGGGCACCCAGGTTCAGTTTCCAGCACCCACAAAGCTGACTGGTTACAACCATCCGAAACTCTAGGAACAGGGGATTCAACGCCCTTTTCTGGCATCTGCAGGTACTGCCCGACTGTATATGGTGCACATGCATTCATTCAGACAACATTCCCTCACATACAATAAAAATAAAAATAAATCAATCTTTAAAAAGAAGAAGAGGAAGAAGAGGAGGAGCTGGAGAGTGACAGAGGAAAATACCTGAAGTCATCCTCTGCGCATGTATGTGTGGGCACAAACACACATACACAACACAATACATACACACACAGAGGAAGAGAGGGAGAGAGTATACACATTGCTATCATAGCCCCGTAGTGGCGTCAAACAACTCACATTGGCCATTTTTCCCAATAGCATCTGGAGTCTCACACATGATGAGACGCTTTAGTCAGACAGTCTTCAGAGCAGTGTCATTTCTGGTTATTGAGCTGGCCTTGTGCCTCGGAGAGCATCCATCTCCTTGCTGGTAGTCCTCACTACTGCACCTGTGCCAACTCTCCCAGCCACTAAACCACTGGCAAGCTGGGCCCCACTCAGGAGCAATTACTGAACAAATGTTTTCTTTATTCCCTTTTTTAAAAAGTTATGCAGAGCCACATAATGGCCATTTTTATTGCCAAGACACTTGAGCGATGGCTTTCTGCAAGCTGAGGATGACAGCTGATATTTAGTGACGTGAGTCATGGGGTTGTTTTTGCATTGAAAACCAATCGTCCTCCTGGGGACAGAGAATCCATCAAAAACAGCATCTGACAGTGTTTGTCAAAGTCTGCCTCATGTTATCTCATTATATTCTGCACCATGTCTCAAAATCGCCATATGCGGAAGATCTTGGTGACATAGGAGGAGATATAAATACATAAAATGAGCTAGAAGGCTTCCTGAGATCAGAGAGTTAGGGAATTGCTTGTATTGGCTCATGGTTTCAGAGATGTCAACCTGTGACCATTGACTCCACACTGGGGGGATGTCAGCCTGTGACCATTGACTCCACACTGTGGGGGTGCCAGCCTGTGACCATTGACTCCACACTGTGGGGGTGTCAGCCTGTGACCATTGACTCCACACTGTGGGGGTGTTAGCCTGTGACCAGTGGCTCCATGCTGTGGGTCTGAGGTTAGCAGATAAACTTGCCAGTCATGGTGGCCAGGGAACAGAGGCAGAGACAAGACTGCACCAGGAACACCTTATGTGACCTGTTTCTTTCAAGTAGGCACCACCTGCCAGTAATACCACTGTTTTAAGACCCCATCAAAGGATTAATCCATCCGTTAGCCAGAGTCCCCAGAATCTATTCACTTCCTCAAAATGCCCTGAGCCCCTGGGGAACAACTCAGATTCAAGCTGTAAAAAAGGCTGCAGTGAGGCTACCCAAACCTGCAGTGATTCTTCCAGAGTGGAGAATGTGTCATTTGCCTTTCCCATCAGCCTTCCTCCATGTCTGTCTTGCCTCCTCTTCCTCTCACTAACCTCATCCCCCCATCTCCATCCCCCTTTATCCATAGTTTTTATGAGCATGTCTTTGTCTATTTCGTCATGTAATAGCACAGCCTGGGGCTGACCAACCTCAGACACTGATGTCTCATGGTCTGGTGTCTGGCATTAAGGCATCAGCAGATCGATCTAGTCATGCCCATCCATCTATCTTCTCAACACGTCCTCCAAGGGTACAGTAGTGGGCAGTTCTGGGGCTCCCTTATAAAGACACTGATCCCATCCTGATGGTCCTACCTCATGGCCTTATTGCTCCCAAAGTTCACACACACACACACACACACACACACACACACACACACACACACACGCATGCGCACTACGCACACGCGCTGTGAGGACTGTATCAGTCTATCTGAGCTGGCCATGGCAGAGCACACCAATAGGCAGATTATTGAATAGAATGAGTTTGAGGCCAGCCTGAGCTACATCTTTGCCTGTTTGGTGCTGGATACCTGTAATCATCAGGCTGAAGAGGAAGGGTGTTAACTACTTTTATGTCAGCTTGATACAAGCGAGTGTCATCTGAAAGGGAGCCTCAATTGAGAAAATGCCTCCATAGACTGGGTTGTAGGCAGGACTACAGGGCATTTTTTTTAATTAGTGATGGATGGGGAAGGTCCTATCCCTGAGATGGTAGATTTTGGTTCTGTAAGAAAGCAGGCTGAGCAAGCCATGAAGAGCAAGTCAGAAAGCAGCCCTCCTCCATGGCCTGCCTCAGCTCCTGCTTTGAGGTTCCTGTCTGCTTGAGTTCCTTCCCTGGATCCTTTTGATGATGAACTGTGATGTGGAAGTATAAATTTAAAAATCTTTTTCTCCCTAAATTGATTTTGGCTATGATGTCTCCTCATACCTATAGTAACACTGAGGCAGGAGTTACTGTTGGGGTCAACCTGATCTACATAATGTGTTCCAGGACAGCCAGAAAACCATAAGGAGATCCTGAAAGAGAAAAAGTAAAGTATAGCATGGTGGTGTACACATTTAATTCCAGCACTGGGGAGGCAGAGGCAGGTGGATCTCTGTGAGATTCAAGGCCAGCCTGCTCTATGATGTGAATTCCAAGCCAGCCAAAGTTACATGGTGGGACCCTGGGTACCGCTTTCAGGCCTGCTAGATCATAACCTGTCCCAGGCCTGCCCTCCAGGGACTTGCCTTTGCCTAAAAAGAACCACTGCCCATAGGAGGCTCACTGTCCCCGCCGGCCTGAACAGCTTTTCTGCAGAAAGGAAGAGAGAAAGTGTGGACACTGGCCTCAAGGTACCCTACCCCATTCTGTGCAGTGACTCCTTTTGAGTTCTGGAAGGAACAGGGTGGGCCTGACTCCAAGAGACAGGCTCTGTTTGGCTCTCCTGCAGCCTGGTCCACTCTTCTTATTCTCTTGTCCTGAGTGAACTGATTCTGTGAAAATGGTGTTGAGATCACAAGGCTGCTGAGAGAGAGAGAAAAAATAGAGACCAGAGTTGGGCTGTGGTGTGGTGTAATCAACACAAGCAGGAGGCCGGTGGACCCCAGCATAGCTCCTCCAGGCTTGCTAACAGTGTCAGGAAAGCAGTGTGTAGGTCTTGAAGAAGGGCAATTGTGAATGTGGCCTTGGAGCCAAGAAGCTCAAGCCTTCTTCACTCCTGAGAGCCAGGGCAGACAGTGTGTGAATTATCCCTCCTTCCCCCAGGGACTCCTCTGTGCTGGTCACCAGCTCTGAGCTCCATGCCCCTGCTTTTCCAATACTCTGGATAAGTTTCCTGCTCCTCAGACCCAGCCTGACCTCCAAGGACACATAACAGGTCACTGTCCCCATCCACTGTCACCCACCACCGTGGCCACTGCTTTGGCTCAGGAGCTCAAAGGGAAAGAATTTATTTTCTCCTCGAACAAGCCCTATGCTTACATGGTGGTCATCAGATATGGTCCCTTTGGAGAAAGGCAGTCACCCCTGTCAGGCCTGGAGTCTAGATGTTCATGCTTCCATGGACCTGAGAAACTTCATCTCCAGTGGCTGGGCCCACCCCAACAAAGGCCAGCTCTAGCCTGCAATAGCCCCCAGGAACAAGGAGGCTTTCAGCACCTGGCCCCTTCTGAATGGTCCACCTGCATCTAACTTTGGGTTCTGCAAACACCTTCAGTTCCAGTCTCTTCATCGTACATTGAATCCACAGCAGAGTTAGACGTTCTAGTGCAAATCGGACCCACATGATGACAGAAAGGAAAGGACAGGGTTTCAAAAATAGCAGTGGGTGAGAAGACTGACAGATGCTGCGCATTTGACAGGGTGAATCATTCGGTGGCAGCTTGGTCCCCCAGGATGAGTGTGAGTCACACACATGAGGGGCTGCCTGCACCGAGTCCCAGGGAACAAGGTGGACACAGGTTAGCTTCAGAGTGAGTGAAAGCCAAGAGAACTAGAACTGACGCCCTGGACAAAGCTGAAGTATAGATTCTGTCAGAGCTTAGGGCCAAGGTGACAGGAAGGGGACCAAAGGACTTCCATGACCAGGTTTAAACACTATAGAAGTGAAGCTGTCTGTGGAAGAACAGAGAGCAGGCCAAACAACACAGGGATGTCTCTGTGACTGTGGTGTCACAGACACTCGCTCATTCGTGGACACCAGCTTCACTGTCTCTTCAGGGAAGGTCACAGCCTCAGAGAGCACAGGGCCTGAGCCCCAGGAGTCTGTCCCTGGAACCCGTCAAGCTTCTGACTAGTTCCTGAACCTGGAATGACAGCAGCAATCAGACAGGATCAGCTTGTGGGAAGGTAGTGTGGACTGGCATGATCCCAGGGGCTCAGGAAACTCCAGCCTATCACATGCCACATACAGCTGGACAAGAATGGGTCCCGGCTGGGATGGTCCCAGGTTCCTGTTTCTAGGCTTTATGGACAGATGCTTCAAACAAGAACTCAGACCCATAGTAGTCAGAGAAGTTTAGATGGACATGGAGAAGAAAGCCCATGTCCCTTCCAAAGCTTGACTGGAACTTCCTGCCTCTCCAGCTCCTGGACTCTCGCTGGACCTCAGCTGAAGACAGGTCACTTCAGAGCTGTGACCATGACCTCGCTGAGGAATAAAGGTCTCTGATTACATGGCCTCTCTTGTTATAGGATGTAGGACTCACCCATTGATCCAGGGTCTTGAGATTGTTACAGGTTAGTCACATCTGCAAAGACCTTTTCTCCACAGCAAGGTCAGTGAGGATCTGAGGCCTCATGTGGACACATCTTTGGGGCCACAGTTCAGCTCCTTCTAAAGTCCTGGCCTACCCAGCTAGCTGAATTCCCTAACACTACAGATGAGACTATACTCAGAAAAATGCCTTAGAGTTGGTTCTAAGCCACTGCCCAGCACATCTTTGGACCCAAGGAAAGAATTTGTCCATAAATGGTGTCTCATGTTAGTGAGAGCCCCATGCCTCCTGAAAAAAATGTACCTTTTTGCCTGCCAAGGTTTGTGGAGCTTCAAGTCATTATGACAATGTCCAAAAGAGGTGTTCAGGGTTGTGCTCCCTACCAGCTGTGAGATGCTAAAGGTAGTGTCTGCCCATTCTGAGCCAGTTTCTCCTCCATAAAGTAGCCACAGTATCATGCAACCCCTGCAGTGGGCAAGAAGTAAAACAAGGTCAAAGGCATAAAATGCCCGAAGAACAAATGCACAGAGCCTGCCACCCAGGGAACACAGGGTCTGGAGATGCCTCTGAGCAGATGGGCACAGCCGTGGCCATGCCTAAGCTGATCTGGGAGGCAGAGGAACAGAGCTGTTCCCTGTGATTCATGGAGGGGCCAAGTGTTGGGCAGGGCTAACAGAGAAGGGTAGACAGCCTCTGGGGTGAACGCTAGTGTGCAAATGTGTATGTATACACACGCACACAGAGAATCATACATACAGATAGAAAACACACACATATATGTGCATGCACTCACAAACACACATGCATGCATAACACACACACAGAGAAAGCACACACACAGAGAGAGAATATACACAAAGAGAAAGAAAACACGACTTGTTAATAAACACACAGTACATACACAGGGAGAACACAGACTCATTCTCTCTCGTACATAGTACAAACACAGAGAATACAGGCTCACACATATACTTGCATGTACACACAGACACACATGCATACATAGCAAACACAGAGAAAAACCATGTGTTCTCTCTCTCTCTCTCTCTCTCTCTCTCTCTCTCTCTCTCTCTCTGTGTGTGTGTGTGTGTGTGTGTGTGTGTGTGTGTGTGTTTAAGAATTTGCATCTTGTCGGGCTGACTGGTTTTCACAACTGAGGAAGGAAACTGTGGGCTGGCTTTGAGAGTCCAGTTGAGACTTGGGTGGGGCGTGTCCCAGAAGGAGGCAATGCCTGACTCTGAGACTGTAAACGTGAGGTGAGGTGCACATCTTAAGAGGAAGCAGAGGAGTGTGTTGAAGGCTCATCCTCACTCATCACAGGAGGATGTCAAATATCACAGCAAAAATCTCCTCCCCTCCAGAGCTAACGGGGTAACTGTGCGGTCTAGAAATGTGCAGCTATGAAAGGTTCAGAGAGAAGAGCGGGTCAGCTGCTCATCTCATCGCTGTGACAGGGACACCTGACAGGAACAGCTGTGAGGAAGACGGGTTTTATTTTTGGCTCTCAGTTCGAGAAGGTCTCACACCATCACGATGCATGACTGAAGGCAGGAATGTGAGGTTATGGGATGGTAATCAGAAAACTGATCGGTGGAACCTGAGGGGGCTGTAACCACAACGATAGCACGTGAGTCCTCCAGCAAGGCCTCGTGCTCAAAGTTTCCCACAACCTCCCAAAACACCATTGCCAGCTGGCGATCAGTGTCTACATGTGAGGCTTGCAGGGGCATTCTGCACTCAAATTTATACAAAGGGATGTGGTTATTCAGGCACAGAGTGCAAAGGAGCATCTTGACCTTTGTTTTGAGGCATGAGTTGCTCTTGGATAAAGCCAGAATGGTCTGTAACAGAAACATTGCCCATCCATCTCCCCCGGGGTTTCCTGGGGCCACAAAGGGACTAGACCTTCACCCTTCCGTGGTCTCCATCCTGCCTCCCTATGTCTACTGACTTCCTCCTGTGGAAGGTGAGGCCACAAGATGGCCGAGGACCACAGCTTAGTCCAGCGACCCTCCCTGCTTTGGCTTGCTCTCATCCGTTCCCCTCTTATATGTACCTCTTCCCTCAGGCACCCTAGAGCCACCCAGTGGGCCCAGCTTCTGGGGAGGCTGACGCTCCAACCCAACACAGCAAAGTCATTTCAAATATGTCTGACACAGCTGACCTGAAGGCTGTCTTGACCTGACAATATCCTCTTCTGAGACTCCCAGCCCTGTTTCATCATCTGTGTCAGTCCTGTCCAGACCGATGTCATCTTCCAGCCCCTCAACTTCTCAGTCCCTCAACTTCTTCACCACCCCTCAGCTTCTCTCCAGCTTCTCAGCTTCTCCCCAGCCCCACAGCTTCTCCCTAGACCCGGAGCTGAAGAGGAGAGGTGGTTCTCTCCCAAAGCCTTCACTTTTACCCTCAGCTTCCTAGAACCCACCCTTCCGGCATCAGGCCATGCCCAACCAGGCCTCGATGGTGCCTTTCTACCTGAGGCATCAGTAGAGATCCTGAGGAGACCTGACCATTTCCCTCCCTTCCCCAACCTCCTGCTCCTGAAATGTGTAGGTGGATCCATGCCCCCAGCAGTCCTCCCTGCTCCACCTGGTCCTCCTCACCATGACCTCCTAATCCCACTGGGTCTCAGGCCTGTACCCAACACCTCCTGCCATGAAACCCTACACCACACTTCCCATTCTGTGTTCCATGTTTATATCTATAACAACTTCCTGAGTTTCCTCCTGACCCTTGACCACGGGTCCTCCCTGTATCTCCCAGACCAAGGTGTCCCAGGTCCCAGAGACCCTCTGCAAACTCCACTGTCACAAGGAATGTCCCCACAATGGGTTTCAACAGATGTGGTGGGAATCTTGCCTCACCACATGCTGAGGGTCAGTGTCCAAGTTACTACACCTTTCTTAACCTTGGCCTCTTCACCTCTAGAGTCAAGAAAAGAAATCAAAAGACAGACTGGTTCTGAAGATTCAGGAAGGCTCTGTGAGCCCCACCTAGGGCAGAGGTTGAGATGAAATGGAGCTCACTGGAGGGTCTTCTCGAACCTTATAGTCCAGCTGGGAATGAAGACCTTGCAAAACAGCTGTCACTTTGGCAAGAGCCTTGGCTCCCTGCCATCTTATAAACGCCACTCTCAAGGCGTCACACAGCCTGGTGCATGGCATAATCCCCAGAAACCTATGAGGGGCCACATGGAAACCAGTTATCCGTCTTTGATTTTCTAGAAAACAGTGAGCAGATTTAATTGTACCCTTTCCCTTGAAGTCAAGGGAAGCCCTCTGACCTGGGGATGGCTCTGTGTTTAATTTATATCACCCAGACACAGCTGCTCAGAAGTTCTGCTACCTCAGGGGGCTCTGGAGACACTATCACCTGAGAACTGTGTCCATGTCCCCCGAGTTGTATTTATCACTTGAACTTGTACAGTCTTCTCTCATTAAGACATCAGTATTTGTGGGGTTCCACAGAGGCCCCTTGTCCCTGATCTGGCTCTTAGCCTCTCCCTCCTTCCCCTTATGACATGGAACTCATCACACTGCCACAGAGCCATCTGATAATTTTGATGGTTTTCTCTGTTGAGCGTTTGCTTTGCTTTGTTTTCTATTCTTGCTTCATGGTTCTAGCTCTTCTGGTCTCACTGGACACAACCTGTTCATTGTCTTCCTGCTCACCAAGGTACATAGAGACCCATCTCCTTTCCTCTTCCAATTTAATTGTTTATTTTATTCATTCATGTGCATGAAGAGAGGGGAAGTGGGAAAGCGTGAGAATGTGGAAGCCACAGGACACCTTTCATGAATACAGTCTCTCCTCCCACCGTGTGTGTTCTGGGATCTAACTCAGGTCTGCAGGCTTAGTGACAATTGCTTTTACCCATCTTCTGGCCCTTGGCTTATCTTTTATTTATGTGTAGTGTGTGTCTCTGTGTATATATATGCCGTGGGGATGCATGCAGGTACCTACAGAATCCAGAAGACGGATTTGCATCTCCTGGAACAGGAGTTACAGGAATTGCTGGACTTGGGCACTGAGCACCAAATCCCGGTCCCCCAGGAGAGCAGCAAAGGTTCTCGTCCACTGAGCCATCTCTCCAGCCTCCTCTCTCTTTCTGATTCAAAGGTTTTAATGCAGTGGAATTCCCTGAGAACGGTGCTCAAATTTCAGTCTGTAAATTTCTAGTTGTTATTCAGTTCAAACCCCATTCTAATTTCCCTCTCACTCATTCCCTGATTCCAGTGTGAAAAATCTGTTGTTTATTTAACAGATATTTAGGGATTTCTCCAATACCCTGTGCTGGTAAAACCGATTTCTCATTTAATCCTACAGAGGACACTTGAAATGACTTGAATAATTTTGAATCCCTGAGTCTTGCTTTGTGACTAAGGATCCGGCCTGTCGTGGCCAGGGCTCTGCACAGCTGCTGAACTAAGTGCAAACAGTCCCCAGGACTCTGTCCTTGCTGGATTTCTGTTACCTGTACCGTGTTTGAGAGACAAGCACTAGAACCTTCTATTATAACTGCATTTCTTTGTCTCTCGGTGTCTCTTGCTCCCCACGCTGCTGGAGGCTCTGGCTGAGCTAAAGCATATTGGGTCAGGGCAGTTCCCTCTTTGGTAAAGTGGTCTGGGTATCACTGTGAGGCGACCCCTGACCCTGCTGACACCCTGTAGTCTGAGACCTTTGCTGCCTGGCACCGATCTGCAGTCACTGGATCCCAGCTCCACTCTTCACCTCGGTTCTTAGTTCCCCAGAAGTAGCTTTAGTGACTGCCGTTGCATTGACAGCTTCTCACTGCTTCTTCATACTAACAATGACTACTGGTTGTGTCCAGCCATGGTCTTGCCAGCTCTTGCTCCCATCCTGCCTCCTTTGAGGTGAGCTGAGCTGTGGTTAGGTCCTGTCCTGTCTCTTCTGCTAGTCTATAAGCAAGCTCATCCTGATTGGTGGCTAGGCAGCCTCTCTGGGCGGTGACCCGGTTCTCACTAGACCCTACCCTCTCATGGTAGCTCTCCATGCTGAGGAAGGGCTGTGTCCTGAGCACCACAGGACTGTAAGCTCCTCTAGAACTGCACTTTCATTCTGTTCCTGTTTTACTATCTTGGACAGAAGTGGAAATTTCTTAAATTCGTTCTTAGAATTGAACTTGAGTGAGCTACCTGCCATCAACATCCCTTAAGGAATACACACACACACACACACACACACACACACACATACACACACACACACACTTAGCCACCACCCTCTTCCATCTTGCTTTAGACCTCAGTCGCTTGTGGGCACAAGTCGAAAGTGTGATACCTTGTTACTCTAAAAATAGCTCACCCTCTGCCCCTGTACCATACCAGACTCTTCACAGAGAATGTGTCCATGCCCACCACTTGGCACAGAACACAGTGATGCTGAGACTGTAGGCGTGTTTTGTCAAGTTAGCTGATCCATGTGATCTGGGACCTTTCCTGGTGGGAAGAACAAACCCCATGGGCAGCAAAGCACCTGGGTTAAGTATAGGGGAGCCCCGGCTCTACAAGTTCCCAGCTATGGGAGCAGGAGGGCACGACATGAGTGCTGGGGTCAGGGTGCAGGACGATCCACATAGGCCCCAGTCAAGTGCCCTGAGAAGCCTCCTCATCTGTGTGGCATCACTAGGGCCATCTCCCTGGGTGCCTCTGTAGTCCAAATAAGTTGGTGTGTGCTAGGGGCCTCTCCCGCGTCTCCTTGGTTTTAGCTCACTTGGCTTTTCCTGGGGTCTGCTCTGGACCTAGTGAACCATCATCTAGCACAAGCAATCAGGCAGTGACTGGACATGAAAAGGGATGGCTATGAGAACTTTAGCAAGGAGGAAAAAAGCAGGGAAGGGTGGGGAGGGCATCCAGGGAGGGCCAGCCTGAGCGGTCAGACTCTAAGAAGCAGCTGTGATCATACCTGCCTGTCAGAAAAGCTGCAAGGCAGCCTGTGAAGATGAGACAGGGGAGGAGGTTACTTGGAGTGATGACTTGGAGGAGGAAATTTCTCCTGGAGGAACTGCAGACAAGGATGGACACTGACCTGGTTGCAGGCAGAGACTTTCTTCTTGGTAGTTGTGATACATGTGTGCACATGTGGGTGTGCGGTTGTGTGTGTGTGTGTGTGTGATGTATATATCCTCTTCCTTGCCTTTAGCACAACACCCTTAAAGTCTTCACAATCTCCAGAGATGCTAAAGTATCTTGAGTACCAGTGAGTGACTAATAGCTGGACTTGGTGTCTTCAGGATGGTGTTGGTCTTGAGAAAAACCAATGTTGAACTCTTTCTCCTACAGGCTGAGTAGACCAGTGTCGGGCAGAATGGGTAGATATAATCATGGTGCCTACGAAATGAAATTACAGGAAAACACAAAGCACAGTTTCCTGTGAGTTTCAGGCTGGCTGAACAGCTTGGAGATGTCTAGGGTGAGTCCCAGGGTGGCTGTGACTTTCTGTTCATCTCCTTTGCAAGATCCTTAGCAGCCATGGAGTAAAAAGAGGTAAAAATATTTCCCTGAGGTTTGAGACCTGCTCTGTAAAATTAATCCTGGACAGGGAACCCCTATTTGTCAATTATTTATGATTCAAAAGGGACTAACCCTCATCATGTGATGCTTGGCACAATCTCTGGTGGGCGATGTAGGGGCTACAGCAGATGTGGGGCACCGCTGGACAGCTGCTGGACACAGTGATTCCATGGTCAGGCAAGAATGGGAACAATGTCTTGGATTCACCATTCCAAGGAAGAGTCTAGCTTCCACCATCAGCCTCTCTAGCTCAGGTAGCTCCTTGGCCTCATTCTCCACTGTGAGGTTCAGATCCTGGGAGTTGAGGATGTTTTTGTTTGGGCCTGGGTTGAATACGCCTCTCAGATTTATGGAGACAGGTTTGCAGACTAGAATTTCACAGCGTGTTCCTAGAAATGATTTTGTTTTGTTACATAACACCGAGTCAGCATCTTTAGACACAGGGAGCAACCTGCACCTCACCTCACTCTAGGCCTGCGAACTACACCCCTACATCCTAGACTCCATCTGTCTGGACCCCATCTCCAGCCTCTAAGGTGGTTCCAAGCAAGAAGCCTGGTAGGTTCAGGCACATGTCAGTCAGAACTCAGAAGTGAGTGGGAGGAGCCCTGGGGAAGCAGAGACCAGCCCCTCACCTCTTCCTCAGATAAACCCTGTCCCTTTAGGTATGAGAAGACAGGAAACTGTGTAATCCGGGTGAGTGTTGAGCTCAGTGGGAAAAGAGCGAGAGGAGGCAGGGTGGGTCTGCACACAGCTCTTAGCAGCATGGTGCTCCCTGGAGGAGGGGTACTGCCCTAGCAGTAGGAGGCTCCTGGGTGCCTTTCAGAGTGCTCTATTTTCAACTCCAGCCTCTACGGCCAGCTTTCCTAGACTTTTCTAGCCAATGCAGTTCTGATCATTTGGGAGGCAGGTGAGGCTCACAGAGAAGTTTGTAGAAAAGGTCACAAGGTCAAAGTGACAGTGAACCCTCCGTTGTACCACCAAAGCCCTGCCTCCCAGTGTCTCCCTGTCCAGAAGCTGACCCAATGGGTTTAGTCATGGGCGAACACTGTCTTCAATCTTAAGGGAAACATGGAGATTCCAAGAGATCCATAGAGAATGTTTCAGGCCTAACCAGTGACTGTGGCATGGGCTCCTGTCTACCTGCTTAGGCTGTCACAGTCCTGGCCTCTGGGTGTCTGTCCATCCATTATCCAGTCATTGGAGAAACCTCAGGACATGCTCAAGACACAGGGTGACAGTCCTGTGAGATGCTTCACAGTGAGGTCCTAGAAGTCCATAGGTACCAGAATGGTAACTATGGGAAACCAGTCCCTACCAAATCCACAATCCAGCATAAAAGATATATATGGATGACCCAGTTAGCAGCTCTGCTTAGCCCACCCTACTGGTCAATGTGGACCCCATATTCAGAGAGCAACACTCCAGGGACACAAGAGCATGGGACACAAGAACCCCTAAATGAGCAGCACCCAGCAAGCCATGAGTAATATGCAATATGGCAGTGGTGGGACTACCTTGGGCTGCAGTGACCAAAACAGAATGTGAGCATCAGGAGCCCAGACCAGCGATCTGAGGAGGCCCCTGCTCCTCAGGAACCTCCACCCACCTAGCTGGATTCTTGACTATGCTGCAGAAAAGAACTTCAGAACAAGCCTTGGCAGAGTTCACTCGGTACCTGGAGCCATCTAAGGAAAGAACCACACAGTCCCACATAGGCGTGGGCTCCTTGAGAGCTGTGCTTATGATCCTTTGTGGAGGTTGGATATGTGGTCTGTGGCTTTCTCTTGTGCTTATGATCCTTTGTGGAGGTTGGATTTGTGGTCTGTGGCTTTCTCTTGTATTCCTTAAAGAACGCGATTGACAAGTTTTGAAGATCAAGCAGAAGTTAGAATTTTTATAAAGGTTTAAAATGAAGTTAAAATGCACATGCAGGTTTGCTTATTCCTTTTTTTCTTGTTTTAAAAAATGTCCCAGGTTGGTGAGATGTCTCATCAATTAAATGCACTTGCCACCGAGCAGAATGGCCTGAGTTCAGTCACCAAGAGCCATGAGATGGAAGGAGGGAAGCAGCTCCCCCAAGTGGTCCTTTGACTTCTACCCTTGTGATGTGGCTAATGTGATATGGAACCTTTCTGTGTGCCAGTACACACACGCATGTGTACACACACACACACTAATTTAAAAATAATTTTCTTCATAATTAAGTTGCAAGGAAGTATTTATGAGGATATTTCTGAGGACCAGTGTTTGGACTTAGAGATGACAGGGTAGTATTAATGGAGTTAAACTCTAGGCTGTAATCACCTGGCCTTAAGTAGACATAGCTCAAGCTGGGACCAGGTCACTTGCTCTAGGTCCTTATCTCATGGAACAGTGGCTTTCAGGCTGTGCCCTCCTCTGGGTGACTCCACTTTATAAAGAAACATCTGACCCCATTTTGAGAGCCAGTGAGGAGGCAGGATGACTCTGTGCCTCATTCCCAGGAGTAGCTGACACCAGGTCTCCAGCATTACCCATGAGATACAGACTGATACATAGTTTACTACTGTAAGCCGAAAGTATGTATCAGTTACTTTTTTTTTGTTGTTGCTGTAAGGAAACATCTGACCAAAATCAACTTAAGAAAGAAAGCATTTGTTTTGGCTCACAGTTTCAAAGGTTGGAGCCCATCACAGGGGGAAGGTATAGCACAGGAAGCTGGGCAAGGTAGACGCATTTCATCTGCTTACAGAAAGCAGAGAAACAAGAAGTAGGGTGAGGCTCTAAATCCCCAAAACCCACCTCCAGTGGCCCACTTCCTCCAGCAGGGCTGCACTTCCTAAGGGCTTTATAACCTGCTAACTAAGAACCAGGCTTGCAAATACATAGTCCTTGAGGGAAATTATGATTCAAGCCACCACAAAACTTAGGGAAGTAGTTGGGATGGTATGCACACATGAGACTATTGAATTCATTCAGGAAAATCGGGACTGAGACCTTATCAAACACATCAGAGCAAATGACTCACCTGGACCCCATAAAGAGAAGAACATCTCATCTACCTGTTGTCTGACTGCCCATCACACGTGTCAAGGGACCAATAGGCAGAGAACACCAGATTGTCCCAGAGCTTTCAGCTTGTCTCAGAGATCTCAGAGATCTTCCACACTGCAGCTCTCTTGAATTGCCATCAGTCTCTCCATCCATCCATCTTTTCAGACCTCATCTTGCCCCTCATCTTTACCCTCCTGTCCCCTGCAGCTCTATTTAAAGCCCAGCATCCCTGCCTCCAGTGGCTCTCTGACTGGACTGTTAGTGCGTTGTCTGACCCCAGCTGTGACTCTCTATGTGTGTCAGATCTCTGCCTCCGAGGCTCCCTGGACCTCCAGAAACTCTCCCACAGTCTCCTTAACCCTCTGAGTCCATCCTGTAACCTATGCATATAGACATATGTAGATACATTTACTGTGTGATATGTCGTGTGTGATCTGAGAGTTCATATTAGTCATTAAGATTGGACTAAAAAAACCCATGTTCTCCTCAGCCAGTGATCAAGGAAAATGGAGATTGCTTGGCACATCGCCACACAGGAAACCTGGAAGCTTGTGCACTTACTGTTACTCAGTTGATTTTGACACTGTAGGAACCCCTCTTTCTCTGCCATTGTGTACTCACCAAGGTTTTTGGTTTTTCTTAACATGCTTGTCCGGGAGGTTTTTAGGAAAACAGCCATTCCTTATATCAGTAATCTTGGCCTTGGTCTTAATGGGTTGTATTGAAGTTCCTTGGTTCCCATTCAGTGGGAAAGAAGACTTTTTCCTTCCTGTGTTCCTGTAGAGCACACCTGTACCAGATCAGGGTGGCCCCTGCTCCCAGAGCTAGCAAGGAGGAAGACGGCCTTGGGGGATCTCACACTCTCAACCTGGGCTGACCAGCAGTGGAAGCAGCAGGCTGAGTCGAATCTAACCAGGAGAGCCACCTGACTCAATGACAGCATGTGACACGGGTGGGTGGCTGCTTCATGATTTCAACTTCAGAAAGCAATCCCCACTCAGCAAGGACAGAGCTTGAGTCAAGAGCCAGAAGAGTGGGCTCCTGCCTAGAGCCCCATAGTGAGATCTGTGGGCTTAACACAAAGTTCTCCCCTTGACCTTCTAGACGCTAGAAATTCAAAATCGAGGTGTTGGCAGAGCCGCCTGCTTTCTGGAGCTCCAAGGTGCCTTCCTTTTCCAGCCTTGGGGAGCCCTGGGTGTTCCTGGCTCCCAGCCACAGCCCTTGCATCTCTACCTCTGTCCTCCTGCTATTTTCCCTCCTGTGAGGACATCTGCCATGGATCAAGGGCCAGCACAAGCCAGTGTCTCATTTTTACTCATTTCATCGGCAAAGATCCTATTTCTTAATAGGGTCTAACGATTCCGAGAGACACAATGGATCTGGGCCCAATCCTACGCCACCTTTCTCTGCTTGTGTCTGCTGAGAGCCATGCTGCCCCCATGCCCAGCAAGCAGAAACTCTGGGCAGAGGTCTGGGCAGGCCGGACAGTAGCCAGAGGCATAGTCTGCCTTCTCCTTTTCCTCTTCCTCTTCCTCCTCTCCTGCTCCTATGGAAAGGACACCCTGGGGAAGCTGCTGTGGGAGTGGAGGAAGGGAGAAGAGCAGCCTGCTCTCTGTTCTCAGGGCTTCACAAGATGGGGCTGGAGTGTCTTGGAGGAGAGAGACTATCGCCACGCAGAACCCTCGAAGGACCCGTGATAAAGAAGGAGCCACTTCCCTCTGGTTCCAGGCTCAACCTGATGATGTCAGGCTCTCAGAGGCATGTTTATTTCCTCTGTCTAGACCAGAGAGCCTTGAAGAATGGGCAATGTCAGTGCTGGTGGCTGCCACACCCACACCAGCTTAGGGCAGGGTGCTTTCTCCTTACAGGTCCATGGGGCAAGGTTCAGGAAGTCCCCATTACTGACCCACAACTGACAGGAGCGCTCATCTGTCGCCATGCAAAGGGAGTTTCTGCCTCAGTGAGCTGTCTCACTGTGGGACTTCTGCCCTCAAGAGACACTGATGCCACCGGCTTGCTGTGGAAATTAACTTCTTGGTCTGGCTGGTTTCTGCACTAAATAAACACTGGCCACTGGCTTGGGTCACAAGCATGGTGTGACCCAGATTTATGTGGGGTCAGGACCAATGTCCCCACTCCTGCCAGTGGAGCCAACCTCACCTCCTATGACCCTACTTCCCACAGGATCACCACCCTACCTTGAGGGCCAGCTCCTCTCAGACTTACATAGCCATACTCACAGACCTCCTTGTGCCCTGGCCCATCTCAGCTCTCTTTGGGACAGGCTTGCATGTGACAGATGAACAGGAATCAACTGCTGGCTGAGGACCCAGGCTGTACTCTCTGGACTCCACCTTTGCCCACAGACTTCCCCCCACTCCGGAAACCCAGAAGCCTCCTGCCTTCAGGAAAAACTGTACTTCTTAAGAGGCTGGTCACCTCTGATAGGTAACAGAAATGACTTCTGAGTGCTCCAAAGGATTGCGGGAGGGGAGCATCCACTCAGAGAAGCAAAGCCAGGAAGGATAGCTTCCTCAGCTGCTGCCTCTACCCTTTCAGGGAGAGACGGTCAGGCTGCAGTGGCCTGCCCTCATTCCCTCTGCTCCAGTGGTTCCAAGTCTGCTGGCCCATGGCTGAGCTGCAGCCCCATTCCAGGTTAGACCCTAGTCTAACATAGTGGCCCAACAATTCCATGCTGGAGAATCCACCCTCAACCCCACCATCCTCCTCCCACAACAAAAGCTTCGTGAGGCCATTCTAAGCCCCTGAGGCTTCCGGAAGCCATAAGGCCCCACCCCATTTTATTCTACCATGCCTACCGCCAGAGGACTTTAAACATGGTTATGGCTTAGTGAGTCTACCACTGCCTAGAACAAATCCACACATCCCCCAGAAGACACCTCTGCCATCCAGGACTCCCAGACTATCAGAGGGCAATCCACATGCATACAGAGAAAAGCAAGGCAGCCATAGTGAGTGCTAGATGGAAAGTGAAGGGCCTCTAAGAGCCACAAGCTGGGTGGGCACCTCCTTGGGCTTGTCCGACCAGGCCGCCATAAAAGCCCACCTGTCACAACGCACGTTAGGTCTGGGAGTATCGAGCCTTAAGAAGGCAGCGGAGACACTTCGGGAGGGTCTTGGCAGATGTGTAGAAGTTCTTCCTGTGCTGACTTCCTGGACAGTTGCACTTAGATGGACTCCCTGCTCTGTGTGCCTCTGTGTGCTGAGTGAGCCCTTCTGCATGGGGTCCTCCAAGGCCATGACCTCTGGGCAGTTTCAAGCCTGCTGCCCTGTCCCCAGGAGACCCCCCCGCCCCCCAGGAGTCTCTTGACTTGCTTCAACAGACCCTCTCGTATCCCCACTCCCTCACCCCTCCCTCAAAGCTGGCCTTAGCCTTTTCTTCTTAAAAAGTTTTAGTTTTTATTTTATGTGTATGGGGATATTGCCTAGACATATGTGTCTGTGCACTATTTGTGTGCCTGGTGCCCATGGAAGCCAGAAGAGGAAGTCTGATCCCCTAGGACTGAAGTTACAGAGGGTTGTAACTGCCATGTAGGTGCTGGGAGCTAAACCCAGGTCCTGTGGAAGAGCAGCTGGTGTGCTGTGAGATGGCTTTCTGTACAATATGAGTTACCATTGGATAATAAAGGAACTGCTTGGGCCTATGGCAAAGTAGCTTATAGGCAGGCAGAAAATCCAAGCATAGATAAAGGGGAAGGAGGGCAGAGCCAGGGAGACACACTGCAAGCTGCCTCTGAGAAAGCAAGATGTAAAAGTACAGGTAAGCCATGCTCTACATGGCAAAACATAGATTAGTAGAGATGGGTTGTCCCGCGCCCTGTCTTCGCCTGCGAAGACAAACGCAGTACACAGTTTGGATCCTTCTGCAGCAAGTTTATTCTCTCCAAGAAGGGGAAGAAGACCCTGACCCCTTGCCAGGAGCCGGCTTTTATACTGTCAAGCCCTCGCCTCTAACGTCTCCCCTTCTGATTGGTTGCGAACTCTCACCTGAGATGACGCAGGGTCAGAGGGCTTGGCTCACAGAGTGGAAACTTACCGGGGGACATGCGCAGATGCGTTGTTTATCTGCCTCGGCCGCGCCTTGGTACCGGAAACCGGCACCGTCTTGCCTGCTTGACCGGGCTCCCGGCTCCCTACATCTCCCCCTTCTTTATATATTAAGAGGGGAGCCGGCTTCCTGTAGACAGGCAAAGACAGA
>PVIH01022665.1:0-26621 GCA_004025045.1 Sigmodon hispidus | reverse complement strand
TATAAACAGAAGAAATATTATGATACATAGATGAAGAGTATTATGTATAATATGACAGACAATTAACTAAGAGGACATGACATGAAAAGTTGCTGAACCGAGTTTGTGAAAACCTTAGAAACTATGTACATTATAGAATTATGCTTTTTATCCATGTAATATAATTATAATGTAAATTTTCAAAATTAACCTAAAATTTGTATAAAATTTAATGACAAAATATTCCTGAATTACAGCATGATTTATACAAATTCTTTTTATTTTCCCTTTATAAAATTATTAGGCCAAGATAACATTTACATTCATGTCTTTAAGTGATTTACTAATTGAATAATATAAATATAATTTTATAGAAAATACTTAAATTGCTTTGCTTTTCCAATCTTGCTACATAGTTTCCAAACAAGGATTTCTTTGTATTTATATGCTAATTAAAATCATGTTTACATTCTTAACAATTTAAGAGAAAGATCTTAATATTCTCTATTAGTTTATTCAATTTCATTTTTACTTCAATATGTATTTTAGATATATATGGCTATATTCCTTTTATTTTGAAGTTTTATAATTCTATTACTGTATATTCAGGACATTTTCCTTTTGTGTTAGTCACAAATTAGTAATTGTCTCTGCACTTTGAATCTAAATAGTGAAGCTACCTATTAAGTTCAACATCCCTAAACATGGACATTAAGATGCCCATTTTCCTACCTTTGTACTTGGTATACAAACGTCTTTGTTCTATACTAGAAAATAACTAAAATTATTCACATAGGAAAATGTAACATCTCTAATGTTGAAGGTTACTGGCTCTAATGTTTATATGTTTACATCCTTTCATTAAGGTATGAAAATTAGCCATTTTATTTGGAAGACTATATAATATATGAGTTAATAAAACAATTTGAAAACATCAGAAAGAAGATATTGTCAAGAATGAAAGCTAAACTGTTCAGGTAATCTTTTTGATAGGATGTAAACGACTTACAAAAATTTATTTCACTATGATCACTATATATGATGAAGAGATAAAAATAATATTTTGATGTTTACAGTCTAGAAGAAAAGCCATTAAGGTATACATATTTTTGTCCAATATAATCCTATACATATTCTTAATATTTTGGTGTCATATGAAATTGAAATTTCACTCAGATTCTAGAATATTAAACATTTATCTGGATGGATTTTTGTTTCTCTTTATACTTGATGAAAATTACTGGACAAATGGTAAATGTGAAGCCATAGTTAATATTTGTATTAGAATATAATAGATCATCATCAACAAGATTTTAAGAATAATTAAAGGATATATGCCATAAATAAATTTAATACATATTCTATATATGAGTATATATTTGAACTTCAGATAGAGGAGTTTAATTTTTCCATATGGTAGAATTGCTTACTTTTCCTTTTACAAACTATTTCATTGAAATATCATTAGGAACTATATAAGTGAGATAAATCATTTGAACTTAGAACTAGATTGACAGATCTATCAATCCATAACCTATATATTTGGATCAGTTAAGTGTGAACAAATCAAATATGTTGTTTTGGTTTTTACATGCAATCACTAGAGCCAATAACTAACATATCTCTGATTAACATATTTCTAGCTATGTCTATTTCTTTAAGAAAGAATTAAGACTTAATAAATGAAGTATGGTTTTTAATAATAAAATCAATTTCAAATATTCAAGTAGACTTTTCACGTGAAGAAAAACATGTTTAAATTTCCACAGTCAATCAGTATCCCACTTCAAAGCAATATCCATTGAAAGTGCACTCACAGTATCTGTCATACAACCTTGGTTCCAGATTCTAAAACCATCTGTATTTTGATATGCTTCTCACAGCCATACTTAAAATGCTTAAATTACTACCACAAATAAAATTATAATTAAATACAATGCTATCATTGTAAACATGTAAAGTTTTCAATATAATTCTCATAGTACACACACTCACATTGGTTAGAAATTCCATCTACATCCTATGTCACTTTGTCCGAAGAGCACTTTGTCTGAATATCAATATTTATTAACAAGTTACATGATCAATATGAACCGTTAAAAATTATTCTTTTATGTATATGTGTGCACGTATGCACTTATCAATGCACATATGCCTATGGTTCTCAGTAGAAGCCCAAAGAGGGTGTCAGAACCCGGGAAGCTAGAGTTATAGGAGGTGGTCAGTCACTCAGTATAAGTGCTGGTAATAGAACTTCAGTCCTCTATGTCTTCCAAAAAGGGGCAAATGCTTTATACACTGAAGCAACTTTATAGTCTGGTATTATTTTTTTTAACTGTTTTCTTTTGTATCACTGCACATATGTTTGTGTAAATTTTAATTCTAGTTTCCTAAATTTTCAAGTAATTTATATACTACTACCACTTTTCTAAACCAATAAAATTCCAACCTGCATTCTAAACACTGTGCCTTATATCCATAAATGACTGCACCTCTCATCTACCACCAGAGATGCTTCTTTATTTTATTTTGCAAAAGACTGAACCAACTCAAGTTAGTATCTGCCATAAATACAGATAACATCTTAATGTAGGGTATTCATCTCCAATTGATATATCTACAGTATAATCCCTAAACATATGGCTCAATGAATACTGCAGAAGACAGGGCAAAAAGTCTGCAAGAGCCAAAGAATAACAATATATATTATTAAGTACTGTCTTCTAGATTATAAGAGCCTAAGAACCATGACATTTCCTATTAAATGTCAGCAAGTTAAACTCATAAGATCTTAACAATATGGTAACATGGGGTTAAACTCATGAAAGCTTAACAATATGGTGGCACTATGACAGTTTATAACCAACATGGATATGGAAAATCTCACAAGGCCCTATCCTTACATGAAGAGCTAGAGGAAATTAATAGCTGCTAAAACTGAAAGAATCAGTTAAATATCTCTAGAATTTCGATTCATTAGAAATTCATCCAGTAAATCATAAGGTATATGTTACAAATAAAATTTGTAAAACTGTTATAGAACTAAATTTATAAATGGAGAAAAAGATTAAATTTGTCCTCACAATAATAAGTTAGTGATGTGGACATGAGTATATACTTAAGTATATATTTAGTGATGTAGATAGACACCTGAGTATATATCCCGAACATTCATGTTTTCTCCGTAAGCTCTTCTCTTTTCTTTAGAAGACAGAACATCATTGACCTTTTGTAAAAATTTTTTACATAGACAATATTATGTAAAAAAAATTACATAATATTGTCTATGATACACACAGTTGTCTAAAGTACTTCTGTTTCTAAAAGTTGTTTTCTAGACTAATTTTTCTAAATAATGTGATTAGGAGTATAGATGGCAAATACAAAAAGTGTCCTTTTCATATTCCACTCCCTCTAGAGGAACACCTGACACAGTCTTGATGTTGGGGGGAGGAAACTGGATCTGCCAGGAGTGGAGGCTGAACTGAGCAATATTGGGACCTTGGGACCTCCTGCCCTTGCTGAGGAGGAGATGGGGAGATGTGGAGAAGAGAGAGTGACTGGAAGGGGTCGGAGGGGGAAAGGACATTGAATAAGGATATACACGGATAGAAAATGTGACTTTATTCATAATAAAAATTTAAAAAACTATCCTTTTCTACCTTATTCCTGTGTTAGATATCATTAATTGATCACAACACCCCTTCTTAACATTTAACCACAATACATTTAAATTTAAAGAAAGTTCTGTTCTGTTCCTTATATTATATGATTTCTCTCACAATAATAATTATATTTCATGTCAATATTTATACACAACATTCCTTTTAAGAAAGTCTAGTTAAGTTCATAAACATTTAGATAATACCTTTGTGCTAAAATTGTACATTTCATAGGAATTAACTGTTAACATTCCTAGAAAAGTTAAAGATGTATATGACATTGACTAGGGAAATGGCTCAGTAGATAGTAGCATCTGCTGTGAAACAAATGTTCTAGCTGCAAATCTCCAGCACCCATATAAACCCAGAAAATGGCTGTGCCTATGTCTTTAATGAAACGTTGTGGACTAGAGAGACAGGTAGATCCTGAGGGGTTGCTGGTCACAATCCTTAACTGAAATAGCATAATTTCTCTGGTGGACAGATAGAAGACACATGCTATCCTCCTTAGGTCTGCACATATGCAAATACATGCAACTGTACATACACTGCACACACATACACACACACACCACACACCTGTACATACATTGCACTTGTACAAACACTGTATGTACACTGTATGTACAATACAATATACAACATACAAAGTACATACAATGCATATACAAGTGCATGCACCTTTACATACACTGCACACACGATCCAGACTTCTGAAACTAAACTTGACTTTTTACACTAAAGTCCTGTTAAAAGAGGGCTGGATCTTAAAAAATTTCAGGTTTACAAAGACACAATTAGGCTTGGAGATGGATGGGTTTAGCATTTTCAGTCACTTGACTTTTTTTTTCAGTTATCTTAAAATTCTCAAGCAAATGGATGGTTTTGGAGAATATCCTCCTGAGCGAGGTCTCACAAACCCAGAAAGATAAGCAGGGGATGTATTCACTCATTAGTGGACTTTAAACAAAAGCAAACCATGTCCAAGCTGCAGACCACAACCACTGAACAGCTTGGGATCTGAAGCACCTTAGACTGGCACTTTGGAGTCCATTTCCTTCAGAGGAACACCTGACTGGGTCTTGATATAAGGATGAGGAAATCAGACTTGCCTGGAGTGGAGGCTGAACTAGTCCACCATGGGACCTCTTGCCCTTTTGGGGGGAAAGAGATGAGGGGATGAGGAGAAGAGAAAGTGACAGGGGGAGTTCGAGAGGGGGAAGGGAGTTTGAACAAGGGGATACACGGATAAAAACTGAGACTTTATTGTATAAAAAAAAAGTTAACTTGAAAATTCTTAATCAATTAAAAGAACCACTAGACACTAGTTAGTATGTAAGTAGTGACTGCCTACCTTATGAAGGTAAATAAAAATGGTTCTTTCAGAATGTCATTCAAATTATGGAAACAGAACTTTATGCATTAATTCAGGTGTGTTTCATTGGTCTTTATCTGGCAATATGCCACTATGTATATTATTTCAATGATAAGCCACTTCAACCAACTATTTCTGACAATTTCACTGTCAGTAACAAATCTAGGGATTCATTAAGAAAATTATTCAGCATATTTTCCTGAAGTGCAAAGGAAAAATTGAGATGTCTATCAAGATGTTCTCAGTGAATTTTGGCACTGGCTCAATACAGTGACCAGGCTACAAAGAACTACATCTGAAAAGAGATCCATTATCCCATTTCAATGTCACAAATAACCATTTACTATCAATTTCTGTTCAGCAGTTTGTATAAACTCATAAAAGAGACAAATTTGTATGATTTTGTACAACTGAAATTAATTCAATTGTTAAAATTTTATATTTTTTATTATAAACCTCTTAACACTTTCAAAAGAAAATAGAAAAATTCTTTTTCCAAGTACTGTGAATGTGGTACAGCAAAATTCCTTAATTTATGGCTAATTTATAAGCATATTGAATGTATTCCTGTTTGTTTGTTTCAAAGTAGAGGGTGTTTCTCTCAATCTTGAATTTATATATATATATATATATATATATGCATACAATTTTTAAAAGATTTTTCCATGTATACCCCAGATCTCTGTGCCTTTCCTTCTCCAAGTCCCTCCAAGCCCTCCCTCTGCCTCCCGGAGCCCCATTCCCTGATCCATTGTCCAAGGAAGGCAAGGAGTCCCAAGGTGGGTCAATTCAGTCTGGTGTATCCAAATCCACCCATTTGCCTGTGAATTTTAGGATATCATTTTTCCTTGCTGCTGCGTAGTATTCCATTGTGTAGATGTACCACAGTTTGTTAATCCATTCTTCAGTTGAGGGACATCTAGGTTGTTTCCAGGTTCTTGCTATTACAAATAATGCTGCTATGAACATAGTTGAGCTAATACCTTTGGTGTATCCATTTGAGGTAGGTCTGATTCTCTCATCCCAGTTTTAGGGCTGGGTTAAGTGTTCCAATGTAGGAATTGGGCTCCAACAAAACAGTTCATGCACAGGAACATAGTCTGATCCTATTCCACAAGGTTCCACATACTGCTCATATGGTGATATGGATAATATTCTAATCACAATTTACCCTGAAGTTTCTATCATTAACTAAATAATGTTTTTATTTTATTTTCTTTAAATTCTTTTTGCTTTCCCCTTAATTTCTTAGGAAAGATAAAAGCAGAAAACAGTAATTTTCTGTCAAAGCTCACTAGGCATGTACATTTAGTTCAAAACTCATGAGGTTAGGGCAAGAGATGAAACGGACTAAAATCTAGCTGTACTCTGCTTGCAAAGAGATGAAGCTTGATGTGGAACTGCATTCTCTCTGAAGAAAGTGTGCCCTTTTTCTTCACCTAGGACATACTTAATTCTCCAGGAAATACTCCCAAAAGACCTAAGTATCACTGGTCACTAATATCCCTTAATACCAATGAACTCAATTCACCAATAAAAAGACACACCCTAACACGATGGATACAAAAACAGAAACTATCCTTCTGCTTTGTAGAGCACTCACACCTCAATTTCAAAGACAGACACAGGCTCAGAGTAAAGGGTTGGAAAAAGACTTTCCAATCAAATGGCCTTAAGAAACAAGCTGGTGTAACCATCCTAATATCCAACAAAATAGACTTCAAGCTAAAATCAATCAAAAGTTTCCAGACTGATATTACTTATTCATCTCAGGAGAAATCCACCAAGATGAATTATCAATCCGGAGCATTTATGTCTCCAACAAAAGGGCATCTACATATATAAGAGAAACATGACTAAAGCTTAAATCTCATATTAACTCCCATATATTACTAGTGGGAGACTTCAATGTTCTACTCTCACCAATGGATAGTTGTACCAGACAAAATCAACAGAGAAATAAGGGATCTAACATGTTAAGACCCAAATAAACTTAGTAAATATATACAGAACTGTATTTATTTTTCTTCTTGTGGTTATTTCTCTTCATGCCCCAATTAAATATAACAAGTATAGCCTTCACTGGTACAACCTCACTAAACTGATAATTGCCTCAAAAAGTTTTACTTCATCTTTTCAAACCACTCAAACTATTCAGATGTCAGATAAAATGTGGTTTCATTCTTTCTTTTTTCCCTCCTCCTTCCCTTCTTCCTCCCCTCCCTTTCTTTTTCCTCTGTGGAGTTTTCACAAATATTAACTGGCTAAAGTGGCCATCACAGACATTAATAAGATAAAAGTGAAGAATTTATTTGTTTTTATTTTCTTATTTGTATTTAAGTCTCTATATATCTAAAATAAATTATATGAATTTTCTCCTTTCTATATGTAAAGTAATGACATGAAAAGATAAGTCTGCTTATGAGAACAATGATGCCAAGAATACTGTAGTCACTATATCAAAATACTAATTCTCTGATAAACAAAATGCTTAATTCTAAAGGTTACAGGACAAAATTTTAATAATAAAATTCTAGTTGGCCAAGGTGATAAATTCAATGTTCCTGAAATGTATGTCTTCCATCCCAATATAATTTGTGGACTAGATATGCTGTTATTCATTATAGAACTACATCTCTGTGTATTTCCTCTTGATATAATCAAGCCAATTCTGTTAGGCTCAGAATAACTGAATATAATTTTAATCATCTGCCCAGAGCACTTGTACATCTCACATTTTAAACTGGCTTTATGAAACATAAACTGGTGCTTTTAAATATAATACTCATGCATCATTTCTAAGCTTAGACATCTATTACTACTATTATGAAAGGGGTTCAAAGATTCTGAATTAACTAAGAGGTTGAATCTTTAAGTGTTCTAAACAAAGAAAGGTATATCTTAAAAAATAGTCATTAATGAAATTTGAATGTTTCTTCATACGATTTTTACAAAGCTATCTTTTTTCTTTTTGGCTCAGCTGTTAAAGGGTAGGCTCACAACCAAAAGCTATCTTTTCACGAAGAAACTGTAGCATACACATATATCCTTTTGGATATAGAAAATTACTATTTCAGTATCAATACTTCATAAAAAGCTTTCTAAAGTAAATGTGCAACTAGTTAAATCTGACATTGCCACAAATATAACAAAAAAACCTACTGGTGACATCAGCATTCCACGTTTTAAGTTATACTCTACAGCTGTAATAGTAAAAGTCTTATAAAACTGGCATAAAACAGACAACTTCAAAAGAATAAAATGAAGAATCCAAAAATAAGTTGATGCACTTCTAAGTCACCTGATTTTTATTAACTAAATTCATTCATTTATTTTATATTCCAATCACAGTTTCCCTTCCCTCCTCTACTCTCATCTTTCCTGGATCCCCCAATCCACTCTTCTTGTTTCTGTTTAGAAAGAAGCAGACTTCCCATTGGTGTCAACAAAGCATGGCATATCAAGTTGAAATAGAACTAATCACCCCCTTTTTTGATGGCTGCACAATGTAACATAATATGAGAAATAGGTTCCTGCAAGCCAGCCAAAATGGTAGGAACAGCACCTGCTCCCACTGTTAAGAATCCTAAAAGTACATCAAAAGATGCAAAAAATATTGGACAAAAGGCAGTCTTTCAGCAAATACAACTTATCAAACATGATAGCTTTATGTAGAAGAATTAAGTTTTCCTTAGCTTTCACAACATCAAATGGATCAAGGTCCTTAATAAATGACTTGATACCCTGTGTCTTATAAAAGAGAAAGCATGAGATATATTTTAACTAATTAACATAAAAATTATAACCATGACCTTCATAACTTAGACATTAAAACTGATTAGCTTACAGAAGCTTTTCAATTTTAGGAGGTCCCACTTATTGATTGTTGTTCTTATTGCTACTGGTTTATATTTAGGAATTTGTCATCTGTGACAACCCATTGGAGGGTATTTCCTACTTTCTTTTACATCAAGTTCAGTATAGCTGGGTATATGTTGAGGTCTTTGATCCATTTGGATTTGAGTTTTGTCCAAGATGATAGTTTTGGATCTATTTAAATTTTTCTACACACTATCGGTCATGCCAACACCATTTGTTGAAGATACTTTCTTCCATTGTATATTTTTGGCTTCTTTGTCAAAAATCAGGTGTTCATAGATGTGTGGGTGAATGTTGGGGTATTCAATTTGTTTCCAATGATCCAGAAGTCTGTTTTTAAGACAGTACCAAGCTGTTTTAATTACTGTAGCTCTATAGTATAATTTGAAGTCAGGAATGGTGATGCCTACTGAGATTCTTTTGTTGAGTAAAACTGTTTTGGCAATCCTTGATTTCCTGTCATTCCAGATGAAATTGAGTATTGTTCTTTCAAAGTCTGTAAATAATTGTGTTGGGATTTTGATAGGAATTGCATTGAATCTGTAGATGGCTTTTGGTAACATTGCCATTTTCACTATGTTGATCCTACCTATCCAGGAACATGGGAGATCTTCCCATTTTCTTATATTCTCTTCAATTCTTTCTTCAGAGATTTAAAGTTTTGTCGAACAGATCTGATACTTCTTTGGTTATAGTTACACCAAGCTATTTAATGCTTCAATTTTTTGGTGCTATAAGAATGCTTAGGTCTTTAATCTTATCTTGATTTAGTTTTCGTAAATGATACCTGTCCAGAAAGCAGGGAGCAGACATCACCGCCTAATCTCTCACCTCTCATCTGTGTGCCCAGAACCAAGGGACTCTGCTGTTCCCTTGCTGCTATTGTGCCAGTTATGTTCTGGACAGATTGTTCTGGGCTGAAGCTTAGTGGCCATCTCAGGATCTGGGTTCAAGGTGGCAGAAGTCACTGACCTCTGACCTCTGACCTCTCAGCTGTGCACCTATGGATGTGGCTGTTCCACTGCTGCTCTTCGCCAATGTTTAAATACAAGCTAATAACCTTTTTAACTCAAGAATTAAAATTTTACCACATATGCCAACAATAGCTAAATTAGATATGTTAATTTTCAAGAAATCTTTAAAATAAGTGTTTTAAAAATCTTTAAAATAAGTGTTTTCTTGACAACACGCAAGTTCTTCTATTCACTTATAAATGTTTTAATCTCATGTCTTCAAAATGAAATGAAATATGGAACAATGGAAGAAAGCTAAGCAAGTATCATGTAAAAGAAAAAGAAAGTATATTTATGCTTATCTCTTACAATACTTCAAAAATAAATATGACTTACCATAATTTATCATCAGATAATTTTAGAAAAATGATAAAAATGGTCCATGAGAGAGCTTAGTAAGTAAAGATGTTTGCTTTCAAGCCTAAAGACCTGTGTTTTATGAGCAGTACCTACAGTGTTTAAGGAAAAAATCAAATTCCATAATTTGTCCTCTGACTTTCACATGTCCACCATGGTACACATGTGCACATATGTAAGCACAGACACACAAAAATAAATTATAACCAATAACTAATTTCTTTAATCTTAGCTATGTAATATAATAAACACATCCACTTGCAATTCATTGCTTTAATCACTATATAACATAACTAATTTCTTTAATCTTAGCTATGTAATATAATAAACACATCCACTTGCAATTCATTGCTTTAATCACTATATAACATGGATTAAGGAATAATTTAAATTATAAGAACATGACATATATAACACATAATTTAATTTACTAAGATTTTGCCTTTTATAAATTTCATGAATAAAGCAATATCAGATTGCAATGTAATTGCAACAGAATTTTATCTTGAGTGATATCCATATTTTCCATCTTTCTGAAATGATCCCATAACCCTAAAGAATATTGACTATCACTTCAGATTTTCACCTCTGTCTCATACCCTCAAAAAAATACAACCCTCAGTCTTATCTCTAGATCTGTAATAGAATACCCGTTTCGACTTCCTTCTCCCATAGCCCCCATATTCAGTAGATTACCTAGAACTATCTCTCTAAATTTCTTTCACCTCACACATTTCCTTATCATAATCAACTCCAACAGGCACTTCTTGAAAACCCACAGGCCATTTCAGTCAGTAATAAAGCAGGTAGGCCAACTGCAGATCTTTAACTTTCCTTCCATTCCTCCAAGCCCAATCACCCAGTTTCATCCCCCAGATCTGAAGGAGGTCACCTAATGCAGCCTTTCCCCATTCTTTGCCTCCACTCCCAAGGGACTAAACAAATCCTGAGGAAACATCTTACTTTTCTCCTTTCTGTGTACCACTTCAGCTCCTATGGCCTAGCCCATACTCATTCTTTGGTATCAAGCACAGCCCTCCCAAAACATAACAGCAGCAGGGGAACAGCCAAGTCCCTCAGCTCACAGCTGAGAAGTGAGAGGTCATAGCCTGGGGCATGCATTGGGTGTGTCCTGTTGAGTACACAACTGTGTGACCAAAGCACAAGCTTTATCAACCTCTCTGGTGGCAGCCATGCATGGAGAAGAAAAAATATGATGGCCACAGTGGCCTAATGAGCAGATGATGCCAGCTTTCTAACCTTTACTTCTACTCTCACAGGCTGTGAGGCCTAGGTTGGGTCACTATGCTCTGTCCTCTGAGAGTGAAGGCTGCCTGGGTTTGGGAGGACAGATTGAATAAAACAGCACTTCTGAATTCAGCCACCATCTCAGGGGATCACACATAGAGCAAAAAACAGGAATAAGAGTCAGACATACTAGGGCAGGAACAGAGGGCTGTTCAGTTTAGCTGATAATAGACCCCCATCTATCAGCCTGAAAGCAGGTGTCTGGTCCTCCCTCCTGCCCTTATTTTACCCAACCACATGCACATGTTTCCAGAACTTTTATATTTATTTAGGCCCTGCCCTGCCCCCTTCAGTTCTCCACTTAAAGGCTTCAGTTCTGGAATTCAAAGTTCTGGATGGGCATTTTGTAGACACCAAGGACTTGGGTATTTCTCATGAGAGGCCTGAAGAAGCTTAAAAATAGCTTATTAATAAAGGGAAGGAATGCATAAGGCATCCCAGCTTAAAAGAGATAAAGTCTTTGACCAGAGGTGGGACTCTTTCAAAGATGTCAGACTTAAACGAAATTTCCTCCTAAATTTCAAGTTCAAAGCGAAAACAAAAATGAACAAACAAAAAATGAAAATCATAGCCTCTGGTAACCTTGCGACCTTTCCACAAACTCATCTTTGTGGTTTCCTTGGTACTTTAAGGCATAGGATTTCTGCAGTCCAACTTTGAAAGAAGCATTTTTTTTCCTGAGTGGGGAAAAAAACTCAAGCCTGAAAGTGTAGGGCATGCTCTTTGTAGATATGTTATAAAACTACAGTTCTCGGAAGACATGAGAGAGGTAGCTACAGTCCCTCAGAATCTTCTGATATGGTCTTCTCAGGATAAGTGCTCTTTACCTAGCTATCTCTTGGGCTTGAGTACAGAAATGGAGGTCAAAAACACAAAGATTTTGACTATACAGCCAAATAGTAGCTCTTTTAATGTAGTTGTATAGCAACTAACCTAAGGGGAAATATAAAGATGGTAGAATTTTCTTGGTATACGCCATTTCAGGCTACCATTTTAATATATTTTTATTTAAAATTCTGGGCTGGAGAGATGGCTCAGCTATTAAAGTCTAGGCTCACCACCAAAAATTCAAGTGTTTTTGATATTGTTTATTTCATACAGTTTATACTATTTTGCATCCTTTATGTCTTCAGAACACTCTAGAAGAAAGTTCTACCTGAAACAAATTTAAGGAGCTAGTTTAAACTTTTGCTTTGTGTCACAATGTAATAGATGTAATAAGCTGGTTGTAGCTATTGGATTCTAGTAAAGTTGATTAGTTTCATAAAACTGTCCTGCAGCAAGAAATTGTACTAGCAAATTTACTAGACTAGGCCATGTAATATCATCAGATCGTGACATAACCTGGGTACTGGGAGGAAGGTATAAATGGCTCTCCCCATTGCTGAATAAAGGAGCTAGCCATTTGCTTTTCAATTGACTACTGGGGTCTGTGTTTTTGACTCAGCTTCTTACCTCCTCACCTGAGGGAAATGTTAGGACCCACCAACACTGTAGGACAAGAAATTTAAGTCTTCACAAGAAGAAATTGAAGAAAGTATCAAAAAATAGAAAGATTTCCCATGCTCTTGAATAGGTAGAATCAACATAGTAAAAATAGCAATCTAAGTAAAACCAGTCTACAGATTCAATGCAATTCTCATCAAAAGCCCAACACAATTCTGGACAGGCTTCAAGAGAACAATACTCAGTTTCATATGGAAAAACAAAAAACCCAGGATTTCCAAAACCAACCTTGTACAATAAAGGAATTTCATGAGGCATCACCATCCCTGACCTCAAGCTCTACTATAGTGTTATAATAATGAAAACAGCTTAGTATTAGCATAAAATCAAACACATGAATCAATGGAATTAAATTGAAAATCCTGATATTTATCCATAAACCTATGAACACCTGAGTTTTGACAAAGAAGCCAAAACTGTGCAATGGAAAAAAAACTTCAACAAATGGTACTTGTCATAACTTGATGTAAATATGTTGCAAATAGATCCATATCTATTGCCATTCATAAAACTCAAGTCCAAGTGAACCAAAGATCTCAACATAAACCCAGTTACACTGAACCTGACAGAAGAGAAAGTAAAAAGTATCCTTGAAAGCATTGGCATAGGAGAGCACTTCATAAATATAACACCAGTAGTACATACACTAAGAACAACAATTAATAAATGGGATCCCTGAAACTGAGAAAGTTCTATAAGGCAAAAGACACTATCAATAAAATAAGATGGCAGTCTAAAAAATGAATGAAGGTCTGCACCAACCCCACATCACATCTGATAGGGGGCTGATCTCCAACATATACATAGAACTCATAAAACTAGACATTAAAATACCAAATAATCCAGCTAAACTTGGGGTACAGTTCTAAACAGAGAATTCTCAACAGAAAAATCTCAGATGGCTAAAAAAACATTTAAAGAACTGCTCAAAATCCTTAGCAACAGGAAAATTTAAACTAAAATTACTCTGAGACACCATCTTACACCTTTCAGAATGGTTAAGATCAAAAACACTGAAGACAGCTTATGTCGAATAGCATGTCAATTAAAAGGAACACTTCTCCCCTGTTAGTGGAAATGCAAACTTGTACAGCCACATTGGAAATCAGTGTGACAGTTTTCTCAGAAAACTGGAAATCAATCTTCCCCAAGACATAGTTATATCATTCTTGGGCGTGTAACCAAAGGATGTTCAATCATACCAAAAGGACATTTGCTCAGCTATGTTCACAGCAGCATTATGCTTAATAGCCAGAACCTGAAAACAATCTAGATGTCTCTCAACTAAAGAACGAATAAATTAACTGTGGTTCATTTAAACAGAAGAGTATTATTCACAGGTAAGAAACAAATGCTGGAGAGGTTGCAGAGCAAGGGGAACACTCCTCCATTGTTGGTGGGAGTGTAAGCTTGTTCAGCCACTCTGGAATGCAGGATGGAGGTTTCTCAGAAAACGGGGCATCAATCTCCCCAAGGATCCAGCAATACCACTTCTGGGTGTATACCCTAAAGACGTACATTCACACTCTAAAGGCATTAGCTCAACTATGTTCATAGGAGCATTATTCGTAATAGCAAGAACCAGGAAACAACCTAGATGCCCCTCAACTGAAGAATGGATTAACAAACTGTGGTACATCTACACAATGGAGTACTACTCAGCAGTAAGAAAAAAATGATATCCTAAAACTTGCAGGCAAATGAATGGATTTGGAGAATATCCTCCTGAGAGAGGTCTCACAAACCCAGAAAGAACCAGAGGATGTACTCACTCATTAGTGGACTCTAAACAAAAAAGCAAAGAGCAAAGCATGTCCAAGCTACAAACCACAACCACTTAACAGCTTGGGATCTGATACATCTTGGACTGGCACCTTGGATCCCACTCCATCTAGAGGAACACCTGACTCAGTCTTGATGTTGGAGGGAGGAAACTGGATCTGCCAGGAGTGGATGCTAAACTAAGCCATATTGGGGCATTGGGACATTGGGACCTTGGGACCTCCTGCCGTTGCTGGGGAGGAATAGGAAGATGTGGAGAAGAGAGTGTGACTGGAGCAGGTGGGAGGGAGAAGGGACTTTGAACAAGGACATACACGGATAGAAAATGTGACTTTATTCACAATAATAAAAAAAGAAACAAAAATATCATAAAATTTGCAGGCAAATGGATGGAACTAGGAAAAAAATCATCCTGAGAGAGGAAACCTGTAGAGGCTTTTAAGTGGCCTGGAGACCAACCTGGTCTCAGTCAGTGAAAACTGGCGATAACTAGTTCCTTAAGACATGTGCTCCTCAGCACTTCTGAATAAGCCAACATGGAGTCTGAGAAACCTGGAGTCTGAGCCTGGGGCCTTGATGAGGACAGAGTCTGGATACAACATTCCTAGACCAGCAAGAGACCATTGCCTGCAGCTGAAGACCCAGATCCTTTCCCCTGTGAGGAGAGTCTGAGAAAAAAGTATTTAAGATTTTCTCCTCCAAAATAAAATTAGACTCGCTTGTTTTAACTTGTTCCCAGAAGCTGTGTAGCTATTCTCTAGAACATTTTTGCCCTCTCCCCTAAGGGGAAATAGGATCCTGAGCATAGAGGCAACCACAATTCCTGACTCCACCAGGGACACCCCAACATTTGGTGCCTATGCTTATATGCCATGAGTAGTATGTTAGCCCAGTTACTCAGGCTCCAAACCAGGGACACCCCAACATTTGGTGCCCATACTTATATGCCATGAGTAGTATGTTAGCCCAGTTACTCAGGCTCAAATTAAACAGCAGGCTTATTTCCAACAAGTTTCTGAGATAGCTTTTAAAGCCCTTAAATCTTGCATTTTCTGGGATCCATCTCCATATTTTGCCACAATCTCATTTAGCAACCATGAGGATTGTTTACTGATTTTCTTTCCTAGGTAAAGGAGGCAGTTGAACAGAGAGGAGACCCCGGACCTACCAGAGAAATGCTGATTAAACAATTAGTATGAGAGGGGCTTATCTCACCTACCCAAAATGCTGTAGCTGCTGTCTAAAAGGAGGAAATATGTAAGTGGGTGACAGCTACTAAAGATTTAGATCTGTCTACAAGTCCAATTGCAACACTCACTACCTCTGTCAATCCTCTCTTGACTGAGAATCAAAGGTAGCTACTCAGACAGCCTCAGTTGACAGGTCATACTGGGGTTATGGCAAGCCAGGTCACCTGCAGCGAGACCACCAGAGAGCAAAATCTAAGACCAAATGCCCTAAATGTAGTAAAGGTTTTTTCATTGAGCTAAAGACTGGTGCTCCCTGGCTGAGATAATTGTAGTTCCTTTAAACTCAGCAAAAGTCACTCCTCAAACCACCCATAATAGGGGAATCTGACAATCCAAAGGTCTTCTGGACATTGCCAATTTTACCACATTCACCTATGATGATTATATTCCTTGATGGCCAGGCAGATAGAGGACTGGCAGACATGTGGAACAATGGCCTATTATCGAACCTAAATTATCTATATTAAAAAATTTGGTTGGTGAACACCTAAAGGCTGGTCATACTGCACCTTCTACAAGCAGGCACAATACTCTTATTTTTGTTATTCCAAAAATGTCAGGCAATTTCCATCTTTTACAAAATCTAAGGGCAATAAATCATCAGATGGAGAAGATTAGATCACCAAAGTCTGGCCTTCCACATCCCAGTGCCATTTCTCCATCGAATATTGGACATTAAAGACTGCCTTTTTCAAATCCCCTGGCACCTCAAGATAGAGGAAATTTTGCCTTAAAAGTATAAGAGCCTAATATGCATATGCCAGTTAACAGGTACCAATGGACAGTTTTGCTACAGTAATAAAAAATGGTCCACCTATGTGTCAAATTTATGTCAATGTCCCTAAAGACATCACTTAGATATATTATATAGATGATCTATTACTGGCACATCCTGATTCAGCCTACTTACAACAACATGTTAAATCAATGCTCCAAAATTTGTCCTCATTAAGCTTGACAGTGGCTCCAGATAAGGTTCAATTAGTACCCCCTTTTTCTTTTTGAGATTTGTTATTATGAAGGATATCTGTCCCCTATCCTTTAAGCTAGATGTAAAAGATAAGCATTCATTAACATAACTACAACAGTTATGCGGGACTGTAAATTGGCTTAAACCCTTGAAGCTATTATAAGAGTGAGGGAGGGGGTCCAGATCATGATGGAAAGACAGCTGCCCTGAGCTTGATGGAAAGACAGCTGACCCCAGCTATTGGTAACTCAAGGACTCTGGACTGACACAGCTGGGGAACCTGCATAGAACCAAACTAGGCCCTCTGAATGTGGGTGACAACCTAGTATGACTTGGACAATTTGTGAGGTCTCTGGGAATAGGACCATTCATGTATTCCTAGTAAATGAACTGGCTTTTTGAATTCCATTCCCTATAGAGAGATACCTTGCTCAGCCTTGATACTGGGGAGGGGTAGTCTTGCCTCAACTTGATTGCCAGACTTTGTTGACTCCCCATGGGAGGCCTTACCATCTCTGAGAAGTGGATGGGGTTGGAAGAAAGGGAAACTATAGTTGGTATGTAAAATGGAAAAAGAATTAAATAAAAAACAACTTGATATTCTACTAACTATAATGAAGAGCTACCATTAAACATGGGTAGAACTAAACAGAATTGTTATTTTATTAGTGATAAATTGTTCACTTTTAAGGCCACAAAAGAGCAATTTAAAACTTAAATTTTGAAATGATCAAAATGAGTTGCAAATAATGTAGCTGTAGGAATAACACTACTACTTAAAAGTTAGAAAAAATGCAGAACTAATCAACATAAAAATTTATAATGTACTTAATCCAAGATTAAGAAGGAACACTCAAGAAACAGATAAATAAAAAGAAATACATCTATCAAAACAACACATTTTCACAATAGTAAGTAAATAACTTAAAGTTGTAAATGATCAATTTTAAAAACAAGCTAAGTAAAATAAACAAGAAAGAAGACAGCATACATTTACATTTTCTTTCTGAGAAAACAAAATTATTATAGAAAGGAAAAGGCAGAACGGTGGTTACTTGGGACCACATCTGAGGACACAGGATAAAAAAGGGCACAGGAGTATTCAGTAAGGGCACACAGTAAGGGTGATTCTTCATCTTGATATTATTCATGTTACATGAGTATAATGAATATTTGTATTAAAATTTATTGAACTTTCATGCAAATGGGTGAGTTTTAACATTTCTAGTATGTTTTTATGGATTATACAAATAAGCAGCTGAAATGAATTCATGGCTAGGGAAATAGCTTACTAAAGAAAAGTTGGTAAGGCTATTAACCTCTTCTTGTATTATTTCTGATAATATTTCTATGATATGTTTTTGTGTATATGTATACTAAAGTGGGATTATGTGTTACATTTTAAATAATTGTCCCAAAAAAAGCTGATTGACTGAAAGCAGACAGGAAGTGTGAGCAGGGCTACCAGACAGGAAAAACTCTGGGAACATGAAGAGCAGAGTAGAGGTGCCACAGATAGATGCAGAGGAAAGAGGTTGAAATGCTGCTCTGAGAAAAGGTAATGAGCTGCATGTATAAGCTTATCTGAGGATAAGAAAGAGGAGCTAGTTTAAGACTAAAGAGCTAGCAAGTTATATGCCTGGGCCCTTCTCCAATCGAAATGAAAATAATGTAAGTGTCTGTGTGTTTCTGTGTGAGTGTGGGTCTGTGGGTCTGTGGGACTGCTGCTGGACTGATGGTCAAACCTCTGGTCTAGACCAGAAAGTTTGGACCAGAAATTCAATACAACAGTATACCATGACAGATATTGTTTTAGGATAATTAACAGAAAATACTCATAGCTTTATCATAACAAATGAAATACATAAAAATAAAATAAGAAAATTAATTCTGAGTATAGTGAAATATTTCTTGAAGCAATCATGATGAATTTGGTATACTGTCCCTCTATAAATTGGTCATAATTTTTGCTAAGTTTTCCATACTTGATACCTTTGTTATGGACTGACTCAGTTGCTTAAATGCAAAATTCCTTCACAGAAAAATGAAGTAAAATATTTATAAATGTTAAACTCTACAAACTGATAAAAAATGTTTGGAAGAAGTCACTGTCAACAAGCCAATCTAATAATTCATATAGATATACTGATATCTCCTTGAAAATAAAATTTACACATCACCAATTTATGATGCTAATATTAAAATATTTTATCAATCATCATAAATATCTCTATGTGCTGTCACAATATTAATTATAATATCTCTTTTATCATACAAAAGCTTACTATGGAATTCTTCCTATGGTTATTGTAACTGGAACATAATCCAGTTTCAGTGCTTTAATAAAAATAGAAACTTTATAAAATACCAAATTTGTGTTATTCTGAAAGCATTGTTCTTAAAATAAAATTACTTAGCTTTGTAACCATAATGTAAGGCACACATAATCTTTTCTCATTTTTCATTCAATTATAGCATAATCTAATTATAAAAATATGTATATTAGAATGCCTTGTTTATAACAATACTTGAGTAAAACAAAACAAACTCTAACCACCCAAGCCACAACAAACTTTAACATTCCAGAAGCAGCATACAGGAGTGCTCATTGATCAACCTTCCAACACTCCTCCATAGCATCAATGGCTTCTATTCTTATCTTCAATAACATCAATTTTTTCATATTCCACATATAATATTACATAGAACTTGTCTTTCTGTACCCAGATTATTTCAATGAACATAATCATTCCATTACTACAATAAAAATATTAGAAGTAAACACAGGACAAATGCTTCAGGAGTGAGAAAAAGCATTTTTAGGTACAACCTGAACCCCCTAAATGGGACTAGCGTAAAGAGAAAACTACTTCTACACAACAAAAAATGGTCAATATAGTGATGAGAAGATCATCATCAGAAAGAAAATATTTAGAAAATATACAACTGACAGGGAATTAACATGTGTAACATATGAGGAACACCAAGCACCAAAACCCAATAGTAACCTGATTTTAAAATTAACAGTAAACCCAATTCCCCTTTCTTTTGCTTGTCCCTCTTCCCCTCCCAGTGTTCACCTTCCCCTCTTCTTTTCCTTCTTCCTATCCCTATCTTTCCTTGTATTTGAGATGAGATCTTGCAATAAAGCCTTAGCAGCCTTAAAAGTCATAATACTGGCCCAGTTTACTGAACACTGGGATTATACTATGCTCAGCTACAAATGTTAAGACAATTTTCCAAAATAAACATGAGAGTAACTCCAGTAGGTATATTTAAAATACTGAACTTCACCATTCATATGGAAAATGAAACTTTAGATATATATAGGAGGTCCCATCCCACTGTGGGTGGTGCCACACCTTGGCAGATGAACCTGGATTGCATAATAAAATGCTGAGTAAACCATAGGCACCAAACTAGTAAGCAGTGTGTCTTTTCCAAGGCCTTCACCCCTTCAGTTTCTGTCTCAAAGTTCCTACTCTGTTTGACTTCCCTCCATGATGGACTATAAACTATAAATGAAAATAAATGACCTTTCTCTCTAAATAGCTTTTGGTCATGCTGTTTTATCTCAGCAATAGAAATCTAAATAGGAAGATAGACCCTTAACTAGGTAACTGTCTGTATTAAACTGACCTGTAAACATATCTGTGGGGCATTTTCTTGATGGATGTGGAGCAGGTAGACCACCTGGACAGGTGGTCCTGGAAGGTATAAGAAAGGTTGCTGAACTGGAAGAAAGCCAGAAAGGGGCTTCCTCCATGATTCTGCCTCTGCTTTGAGTTCCTAGTTTGACTGACTTCCCTAAACCATCCCCTGTGATGAGAATGAAACATGTAAGCCAAATAATCCTTTTCCTCTCCAAATTGCTTGCTTTTGAACATGATGTGTATCACGTAATAATAGAGATGAAAGAGGCTTTGAAGTTTTCAAAGATTCACATCATTCTCAGTGTGCTTTCACCTTGTGGATCAAAATGTGAGCCCTCAGCTGCTGCTTCAGTGTCAATACCTACAGCCATGTTCCTGTCATGACAGTGATGGACTCCTATGCCCCTAGAACTGTAAGCTTCAAGTAAACCACTGGTCATGGTGCTTTATCACAACACAAATTCAGAAACAGAAAACACATACATAACTGACAATCTTTATATTAAACCAAATAAGCCAGGCCTAGGAACATACAATTCATATTTTCTCTCATTAAAATCTAAATTATTTGTGTTTGTATATGGGTGTGTGTCTGAGAATGAGATATAAAAGTAAAGTAGCAAGAATTTGGGGAAAGGCACAAGAATGGGTGAAGGAAAAGGGGTGATGCTTAGAGTGACAAAAAGATGAATATAGTAAGAGTACTTGATAGTTAAATTAAAATGGCAGGGGATAATAGAGACATGAGGATGTAGGACAGGAAGAGAATGAATTAGGATAAATAGAATATAAAGAAACCATTTGGAAAGCAGGATATGTCCATCTGTGAAATAATAGCTTGACTACTGGGGGATAAACAACTGTCCTCTGACAAATTAAAGAAAACCTCCACTGGAGGTATGGGACAGGGACCAATGCCTGAATTGTAAGTCAGTATATAACACCCTTGGTATCGTGGTAGTAAAGCCATGCAGGAAACATACCTGATGATTAACTAAACTGACACAGTAAACAAGCTTTTAAATACCAATCCTTATATTCACAGATAAAATTAGCTTCCAGCCTTATCAGAGAAACTTCTCTTTACAATAAATAATGGTGAATACAGGGACTCATGGCTACCTAAGATGCAAAAACTAAACCAAGGTTTTGGCCCACACCTAAATATGTAACTTATAACACCGCCTCTAAGACTCCAAAAACATTGAGGAAAAGGGGACTAGAAATATATAACAACCAAAGATAGGATGAAATGCTCAGACTCTAAATAATTACTGCAATCATTAACTGACATCAGTAGATGTCATCAATAGATTTATAAGGTCTGAAGATAAACCAGAGTATAACAGTAGTTATCTGCATTAGGTACACAAGAGCTTATCTATCAACAATTAGTCAAAAAGGAATAGGCCTCAGAGAACCTTCCCATTTTTCTCTGAATTATTGGCTATTAGAATCTGAGAATGAAGAGAACACTATCTTTAGTTGTATAAACTCTGCTGATCCTACTACTCTCCAAAGATAGCTCCAAATCTATGGTCACAGAGATGCCCCTGGCTGATTCTGGTGAGTTATACAAAACAATGAATAACCATAAAAAATAGAAGGGACTGAGTGATTTTTGGGTAGGTGAGAAGACAGACAGGTTGTAGGGATGTGGAAGTTTTAAGCACTTAGTATACATATAGTACATGTGTGAAATTATAAAAATATTAAAAATTAAAATGTATTAGCAAATACAATTACTTATAATGAGATAGATTTCAAAGAAAACAAAGGGATTCATTAAATACTTTCTTTTTGAGAGTTAATAAAATTGTAGTTATTTACACTTAAGAACCTGATGAATCTTAAAATTAATCCACCAATTAAAAAAGTCTTGTAGCAACATAGCATGTATTTTTAACATAAAATTGCATAAACTATGTTAATTATTTTTAACATTAAAGATGTCGTTATATGGAAATTTCTTTAAGCATCAAGGTGATATTAAGGAGTAAATAGAAATCTTAACATAAAACTGCACAGGTATCAAAAGCATACTCCTACCAAAAGAAAATAATTATATACAGCCTTCCCTTCGCTCATATTCAACTCATCTTTCCTAGTTATATGTACAAGTGAGTTAAGTGAGGAAGACAAAGAAAGGTTAAACAAATGTCCCATAATACATTTAAGACACATAATAATTCATCAGTAAATATTGGGAGACAGGAAAATAACAGTTAAAATTTTCAGTGCTGAAATTTGACTGCTTAAAAGTAGAAATACAAATTTGCAACAGTTGCTACACAACACTACAACCAATCATAATGCAAAGCCGTGGTACTCAGTTTCAATGGATACAACTATAAAACACTCCTACATCTAAGGCTGAGAGAACACTATGAAAGAAGGGACAGAAATGTTATAAAACACTCCTACATCTAAGGCTGAGAGAACACTATGAAAGAAGGGACAGAAATGTTATAAGAGCTAAAGGATCAGGTGTGAGATTGTATATACTAGTAATTCCAGAGGCTACACCTATAAACTCTTAGCAAAAAGATTGCCTAAACATGAATTGAAGGTCAGAAGCACTATATATGACACAGTGGATAGGGAAAAACTCTCATGAAGTTCGAACTTTATGCAAAGGACTGTAGGAAACTAAGCAATTCTGAGAAATTGTCCTAATTGTCCTCTCCAAGTAAGAGCACACCAACTAATTTTCCAATACCAAATGGTTAGCCCTGAAACCATATATATTTTTCACATAAAGCATGCAATGACTATTACTAAATGGAGGTCACAAATTTCAAAGAAAACAAAAAGTATATGGGAGGTGTTAAAAGGAATAAAGGGAAAGAAAAAAGCTCTAATTATAATCTCAAAAAACTAAAATAAAATTACTCTTTATTGGCTATTTAACTATGAGCAAGTAATTCAAACTTGTCTAGTTTCTATTTACATAGACAAAAAAAATCTGTGCTTAAGTTTCCACAGGCAGTAATTTTATGAAATAGGTAGTATACTCAAGGTTGGGGGGAGAAAACTGGATTTGCCAGGACTGGAGGCTGAATTAAGCAATATTGGGACAGTGGGACCTTGGGACTGCCTGCCCATGGGGGAGGGGGATGGGGAGATGTGGAGAAGAGAGAATGACCTGATGTGGTGGGAGGGGGAAGGGACCTTGAATAAGGGTATACAAGGACAGAAAATGTGACTTCTTTATTCATAGCAATAAAAAAAAACTCAAAAAAAAGAAAAAACCTGAACATAAAAAAAAGAGTATGAAAATCAGTATGGTAATTCCTCAAAAAGGGGGGGGAATCAACTTACACTAAGATTTAGCTATACTAGTCTTGTACTGGAGGCAGAGGGAAACTAGAGGAAGAATCAGGTGGGAAGGATGAAGGAGTAGGGAGATATATAGTTATAACTGAGGGGCATTTAAGGAATGCTGTAAAAGCCTAGTACAGAAGAAACCTAAAATAAATGAAGATGATCCTAATAGTAAAGGAGACAGAGTTCCAACTGACCATTGAAGCTTCTACTACTCAAATTGTGTTTCTGTGTTATAGGCTACAAAGGGTCCCATGTAAACCCCTCAATGAACCAGGCTGTTGTTGTCAAGACTATAGATTGTTCTCCAAAGTTGACAGCAAGGGCCCATTGTTGATGATAATACCCATTCTTGGAAATATACCCAAAAGGTGATTTACTCTAACTCAAGGACCCCTGCTCAGCCATGATCATTACTGACAGCAAGGGCCCATTGTTGATGATAATACCCATTCTTGAAAATATACCCAAAAGGTGATTTACTCTAACTCAAGGACCCCTGCTCAGCCATGATCATTACTGCTATATTCACAAAAACAAAGACATACATAGGCCCAGAGTAAAGAGTTGGGAAAGATTTTCCAATCAAATGGCTCTAAGAAACAAGCTGGTATTGCCATCCTAATATCTAACAAAGTAGACTTCAATCTGAAATCAATTAAAAAAATGAGAAAGATGGACATTACCTATTAATCTCTAGAAAAATTGGTCAAGATGAGATTTCAATCCTGAATATTTATGTCCCTAATATAAGGGCACCTACCTATGTAAAAGAAACATTACTAAAGCTCAAATCCCACATCAACAATCATACCCTTATAGTGGGAGACTTTAATACCCCACTTTCACCCTTGGATAGGTCAACCAGACAGAGACTCAACAGAGAAATAAAGTATCTAAGACAGATTATAATGCAAATGGATTTAATAGATATTTACAGAAGCTCCCACCCAACTGCAAAGGAATAAACATATTTCTCAACTCCTCATGGAACTTTCTCTAAAATTGACCACATAATTGGTCATTAAGCAAATATCAATAGTTACAGAAAGGGAAATAGTCCCTTTTATCATATCAGACCACAAGGACCTAAAGTAAAAGAGTTCAACAACATTAAGAATCACAGAAAACTTACCAACTCATGGGAACTAAACCTCAGTCAACTGAAACACCTCTGAGTCAAGGAAGAAATTAAGAAAGAAATCAAATTGAATCAAAGAGTTGGTTCTTTAAGAATGTCAACAAGATAGATAAACCATTATTCACACTAACTAAAAAGCAGAAAGAGAGTATACAAATCTACAAAATCAGAAATGAAAAGGAGGACAGAACAACAAACCCCAAGGAAGTCCAGAGATTTTTCAGGTCATACTTTGAAAATGTATGTTTCACAAAAAATGGAAAACCTTGAAGAAATGAACAGCTTCTTGGACAGGTTCCATTTATCAAAATTAAATCAAGATCAGGTTAAATACCTAAAAAGACCTATAACCCTAAAGGAAATTGAAGCTGTCATTAAAAGTCTCCCAAGTAAAAGCAGCCCAGGTCCAGATGGTTTCAGTGCAGAGTTCTACCAGACATTCAAAGGAGAGCTATTATCAATACTCCTCAAACTGTTTCACACAGCAGAAACTGAAGGAATACCGCCAGATTATTTTTATGAGGCCACAATTACCCTAATATCCAGGCCATTCAAAGACACAACAAGGACAGAGAATTACAGATCAATTTCCCTCATAAATATTGATGCTAAAATTCTCAACAAACTTCTGGCAGACCATATACAACAACATATAAAAAATATCATCCACCACCATCTAGTAGGCTTCATCCCAGAAATGCAGGGATGTTTCAACATGCGAAAAACCATAAATGTCATCTGTCAAATACACAAATTGAAGGAAAAAAACTCACATGACCATATCCTTAGATGCTCAAAAAGTCTTTGACAAAATCCAACACATATTTATGATAAAAGTCCTGGAGAGATTAGGAATAGAGGGGAAATATCTAAATATAATAAAGGTGATTTACAAGAGGCCGGCAGCCAACATCAAACTTAATAAAGAAAAACTCAAAGCAATCCCACTAAAATCAGGAAATAGAAAAGGACGTCCTCTCTCCACTTATCTATTTAATATAGTTTTCGAAGTTTTAGCTAAAGAAATAAGAGAACGAAAAGAGATCAGGGTAATACAAATTGGAAAAGAAAAAGTCAAACTATCTCTATTTACAGATGATATGATTGTATACATAAGTGATCCACAAAATTTTGATAGGGAACTTCTACAGCTGATAAACACCTTCAGCAATGTAGCAGGATACAAGATTAGCTCAAAGAAACAGCAGCCCTCCTATACACTAAAGATAAAAGGATTGAAAAACAAATAAGGGACTCTGGAGCAGGGGCAGCTGAACTCTGCACCTGGCCACACCCGCAGCTCCTGCTGCTCAGGGAATCTACTAGGAGCCCTACTGCGACCCCGAACTGAGTGAACTGAGCAAACCAACTGCAGGGGTCTCTGAGGGGCGGATTCGAACCCTGACCAGAGGTGAGGAGGGC
>PVIH01022664.1:0-26625 GCA_004025045.1 Sigmodon hispidus | reverse complement strand
TTTCCATTGAATAGTCAGGCGTTATTCTGATGGGTCTGCCTTTATATGTGAGTTGGCCCTTTTCTTTTGCAGCTCTTAAAATTTTTTCTTTGTTCTGTATGTTTTGTGTCTTGATTATAATGTGGCACGCTGACTTTTTTTGGGGATCATATCTATTTGGTGTTCTGTAAGCTTCTTGTATCTTTATAGGCATTTCCTTCTTCAGGTTAGGAAAGTTTTCTTCTATGATTTAATTGAAAACATTATCTGTGCCTTTGAGCTGGTATTCTTCTCCTTCTTCTATTCCTATTATTCTCAAATTAGGTCTTTTCATGATGTCCCAGATTTTCTGAACATTTTGAGTTAAGGCTTTTTTAGTTTTACTATTTTCTTTGACTGATATATCTATTTGAGCTACTGAGTCTTCCACTTCAGAGATTCTATCTTCCATCTCTTGAACTCTGTTTGTTATGCTTGTCTCTGTAGTCGAGCTTTCTTCTTCAGGTTTTCTATTTCTATTTTTGCCTCATTTTGTGCCTTTTTTATTGCTTCTATTTCAGCTTTTATTTCAGCTTTTATTTCCTGGCATGTTTCTTTCATAGATTTGTTCATCTCTTTCAATTTTTTGTTTGTATTTTCTTCTATTTCTTTAAGGCTTTTTATCATATCTTCTTTGAGAGCTTCGATGATCATCAAAAAGGAATTTTTGGTGTTGCTTCCTTCTGTTTCCTCCTCATTGCTCATTTCATGTCTTGTATTTGTAAGATCGCCACTCTCTTCTGGAGTTACCATGTTGTCCTTTGTAGTATTATGTAATTTTTAGCACTGACGTTTGCCCATGGCTTCAGTGGTTCATGATTAGATGGGTCCTGGTCAGTTGTGGCACTCGGGTTTGTGTGCCTCCTGTCACCTTTCTGGTCAGAGTCAGATTCTGTCTTTCAGAGACCCCTGCAGTTGTTGGTTCGCTCAGTTCGAGGTCGTGGTGGTAGCCGTGCAAATTCCCTCAGCAGGCGCTGTGGATGTGGTCAGGGGCAGAGTTTACCTGCTCCTGCTTCAGAGTGCGCTGGGATTCTGCAGACAGCGCTTGATCCCAGGAGCAGAACTGGAAGCAATGGGAGCTCAACTCTTTCCCTGGCTGGGATATAGGTGCTGATGCCTCATGTCCCCTCCTCACCTCTGGGCGGGGTCTGAATCTGCCCTTCAGAGACCCCTGTAGTTGGTTCGCTCAGTTCGAGGTTGTGGTGAGGAGCCGTGCAAATTCCCTCAGCAGGAGCTGTGGATGTGGTCAGGGGCAGAGTTTACCTGCCCCTGCTCCAGAGTGTGCTGGGATTCTGCAGACAGCACTTGGTCCCGAGAGCGGAACCGGAAGCAATGAACTCTTCCGCATTTTAAATTCTTTTTACTGTTTTTTTTTGATAAATATGAAATAAAGAAGGAAAAAAATTAAAACTGGAAATAGAAGTTAGAATTTATGTATGTATTTGTAGTTCTTATGCTCATTCTCTCAGCAATTGGGAAGGACAGCAGTCCCAAGACCAGAAGAGGAAAAAATACCATCCTGGTTATATGTGTGTGTGTGAGTGTGTGTGTGTGTGTGTGTGTGTGTGTGTGTGTGTGAGAGAGAGAGAGAGAGAGAGAGAGAGAGAGAGAGAGAGAGAGAGAGAAGGAGCTGGTGGGGGGTGTGGGGAACATATAACTTATCTGCAGTTCCTTTGACCTGTGTTAAGTGCATCAGAACATCAGAATTTATGATGTTCATGATTCTCTGGAGCTTATACAAATTTTTTAAACGAAATAAGAGTTATACAAATTTTAAAAAGAAATAAGAGTTTTTAAGATATATTAGTATTACTAAACACAAAAGAGACCTAGCAGCTTTATAAAAAGCAAGACTTTATATAAGACTTGTTAGCCCACTATTGCCTTGCAGAAGTATCTGGTTGTCTGATGCTGCCAAACTGAGGGAGTTATAGTTAACTTAGCCATCAATACTTGCAGAGATCTGAAAAGAATGAATTATATATGAGTACAGGTGAAGCATCTTCCAAATTTACTCAGGCTTTCTCATTTCTGGAGGCAGAAATATCAGAACAAGATCAATCTTTAGTAGCCAGTCCCATAAGGTACGATTTTTTTTTTTTTTTAATAATAGAACGGCATAGAAAAGAAAGGTGAACCTTACTTTGTCTAGGCAAAAAGATCAATCAGTTCTCCAATGTCCTGCTGCTTGTCCATACTCTCTGCCAGGCCCTGGTAGTAGGCATTACACTAGGGCATCTTGCCCAGGTTGGCATAGACCCAAGCCAGGTAAAGACATCCTGGTACCCCATAATAGTCTTTGCAGACTTTGGGTCACTGTTAGGATCTGGGCATCTCTGTCTGATGTAATAAGCTTATTAAAATACATAAAAATTTTATATTCTGGAGAGCTCTAAATTATGAGGTCTGCCCAGGTTTATCTAAATAGACAAGCTTTGTTTCTAGTTACTTGTGTTTTCTAACAGCCTTTAATGTATTAACAGCCTTTATAATACTAGGGATTTATAATTTATGTCTGTCAGATTGAGCCATAAAAATGATATTAAACTGGAACTCATTCTTTTTTATTTATTTTCATGAAGAAAGTCATATTTTTTATTTATGTATCCACTTTTTCAGGCTCCCTTACCTCTCCTGTTCCTCCTCATTACTCATCATTCTTCCCATCACCTTATCTCCTCCCCTGCAAAGGAAAGAGGTCCCAACATCCCAAAGTCCCAAGGTGGCTTAGTTCTTCATCCACTCCAGCAAGATCTGCTCTCCTCATACTAATACCAAGACTGGGTCAGGTGTTCCTCTGGAGGGAATGGGCTCTGAGATGTCAGTACAAAGTGTTTCAGATCCCAAGCTGTACAGTGATTGTGGTTTGGAGCTTAGACATTCTTAGATTTTTGTTTAAAGTCCGCTAATGAGTGTGTACATTCCCTGCTTATCTTTCTGGGTTTGTGATACCTCACTCAGGAGAATATTCTCCAAATCCATCCATTTGTCAGCAAATTTAAGGATATCATGTTTTCTTACTGCTGAATAGTATTCCATTATGTAGATGTACCACAGTTTTTAAATACATTCTTCAGATTAGGGTCATCTAGGTTGTTTCCAGGTTCTTGCTGTTACTAATAATGCTGCTATAAACATAGTTGAGCTAATGCATTGGAGTGCAAATGTGCATCTTAAGGGTATATGCCCAGTAGTGGTATTGCTGGATCCTTGGGGAGATTGATTCCCAGTATTCTGGGAAACTGTCATATTGCATTAAAGAGTGGCTGAACAAGGTTACAGTCCCACCAACAATGGAGGAGTGGTTCCCCTTGCTCTGCACCCCTCCAGCATAGGCTGTCATCTGTGTCTTTTATCTTAGCCAATCTGACAGGTGCAAGGTGATATCTCATAGTTGTTTTGATTTGCATTTCTCTGATGGCTAAAGGCACCAAGAACATTTTTAAGTACCTTTCAGCCATTTGTAATTTTTCTGCTGAGAACTGCTTCAAGGAAATCCCTCTTGTTGATTGTTGTTCTTAGAGTTGATGCTACTGGTGTTATATTTAGGAAGTAGTTTCCTGTGCCAATTTGTTGGAGGTTATTTTCCACTTTCTTTTTTATCAGATTCAGTGTGCTGGATTTATGTTGAGGTCCTTGATCCACTTGGATTACAGTTTTGTGTATGTGACAGACTTGGATCTATTTGTAGTTTTCTACACACTACCATCAAGCTATACCAACACCATTTATTAAAGCTACTATTTTTTTTCTATTGAATATTTTTGGACTGTTTGTCAAAGAACAGATATTCATAGGTTTTTGGATTAATGTCGGGATCATCAATTTGATTCCATTGATCCACAAGTCTGTTTTTATATTAGTAACTGGCTGTTTTTACTATTGTATCTCTATAGTAATACTTAAGGCTGGTAATGATTATGCCTCCTGATAGTCATTTTGAGCAAAATTGTTTTGGCAATCCTGGATTTCCTGTTATTCCAAATGAAACTGAGTATTGTTCTTTCAAGGTCTTTAAAAAAATTTGGAATTTTTATGAAAAGTGCATTGATTCTGTAAATTGCTTTTGGTAGAATTGCCATTTTTACTATGTTGATCCTGCCTATCTAAGAACATGGGAGATTTTTCTTTTTCTCATATTCTCTTCAATTACTTTATTCAGCGATATAAAGTTTTTGCCAAATAGATCTATTACTTCTTTGGTTATCGTTACCCCAAGGTATTTATATCTTTAGTGCACAGGATGGCTACTGATTTCTTTGAGTTATTCTTGTATCCTGCTTCATTGCTGAATGTGTTTATCAGCTGTTGAAGTTCCCTGGTAGAATTTTGTGGATCACTTATATATACAATCATATCATGTCCAAATAGAGATAGTTTCAATTCTTATTTTCCAACTTCTATGCTCTTAATCTCTTTTCATTTTCTTATTGCTTTAGCTAAAACTTTGAGAACTATATTGAATATATAAGGGAAGAGAGGACAGCCTTGTCTTGTTCCTGATTTTAGACACCTTATTTCTCTGTTGAGTCTCTTTCTTGTTGACCTATCCAAGGGTGAAAGTGGGGTATTGAAGTTTCCCACTCTTAGGGTTTAAGAGTTCATGTGATATTTGAGCTTTAGTAGTGTTTCTTTTATATAGGTAGGTAAAATTTATATTAGGGGCATAAATTTTCAGAATTGAAATCTTATCTTGATAAATTTTCCCTGACATGAATAAGTAATGTCCACCCTGGTCTCTTTTAATTGATTTTAGTTTGAAGTCTACTTTGGGAGATATTAGGATGGCAACACCAGCTTGTTTCTTAGGGCCATTTGATTGAAAAATTTTTTCCCAACCATTTACTCTGAGCCTGTGTCTGTTTTTAAGGATGAGGTGTGTTTCTTGTCTGCAGAAGAAGGATAGCTTCTGTTGTTGTGTCCATCATGTTAGTGTATGTCTTTTTATAGGTGAAATGAGTCAATTTATATTAAGGGATATTAGTGACCACTGATTAACATTTTCTGTTATTTTTTGATTGTAGTTGTATGTATTTTCCTTCTCTGGGGTTCTTTTCTGTTGGATTATTGATTGTTTGTCATTTCATGAGTGTATTTTGGATATTTAGATTGGAGTTTTTCCTCTAATGCTTTCTGAAGGACCTGATTTGTAGGTGGGTATTGTTTAAGTGTGATTTTATCATGAAATATCTTGTTTCCTCCAGCTACGGCAATGGCTAGCTTTGCTGGGTATACTAGTCTAGGTTGTCAGCCATGCTCTTTTAGTGTCTATATAACCAAGATCTTCTTGCTTTCATTGTTTTCATTGAATATTCAGGTGTGATTCTGATGTATCTGCCTTTTTTGGTTAAGTTAGCTCTTTTCTTTGCAGCTCTTAAAGTTTTTCTTTGTTTCTTTGTTCTATATGTTTTGAGGCATGTTTATTTTGTGGCGAGCAGATTTTTTGGGGGGTCAAATGTGTTTGGTGTTGTGTAAGGTTCTTGTATCTTTATAGGCTTATCCTACTTTAGGTTAGGAAAGTTTTCTGTGATTTGATTGAACACATTATCTGTGCCTTTGAGCTGGTATTCTTCTCCTTCTTCTATTCCCATTATTTTCAGGTTAGGTCTTTTCATGGTGTCATAAATTTCCTGAACATTTTGTTTTATGACTTATTTGGTTTTCGTGTGTTCTTTGACTGATGAATCTATTTCTTTTCTTAAATCTTCCACTCCAGAGATTCTCTCTTCCATCTTTGGATTCTGTTGGTTATGCTTGTATCTGTAGTTCCAGCTCTTTTCTTCAGATTTTCTATTGCTAACTTTGCCTCATTTTTTGCCTTCATTCTTGCTTCTATTTCAATTTTTAGTTCCTGAAATGTTTCTTACAAGTATTTGGTTTTCCTTTGAGTTTTTGTTCATCTCTTCCAGGTTTTTTTTTTCTTCTATTTCTTTAAGGACTTTATTATATCTTCTTTGAAGGCTTTAATAATCTTCATAAAGTTGTTTTTGCTGATGTTTTCTTCTGTCTCTTCTTCATTGTTCTGTTCATGTTTTGTTATTGTATAACCACCAATTTCTTCTAGTCTTGCCTTGTTGTTTTTTATATTGTTATATGTATTCTTGCCCATGGCTTCAGTGGTTCACACTTGGTCAGCTTTTAGTCAATTGTGGCTAGAGGACTTTGTGTCTTATGTCTGTTCTGAGCAAGGGTTCTTTTAGACCTCTACCTGCTCAGGATGGCTATTCAGAGTTTAAAAGTCCTAATTCCTTGTCTGATGAAGCAGATTGCCCTGGAGCTGGGGCCCAGGCAAGCAAGTTAGGGGTTCCCTCTCAGCTAAATCCTAGAAGCCTGTCTGCTGAAATAGCTTGAGATCAGAATCTTGAGTGTGACCTCAATCTCAGAGAGGAATTCTCTAGATGGGTGGTAGTGAGCTGGACTTCACTCACCTCTGAGTCTGCTCTGGAAGAGTGTCAAAGTTTCAAAGTCCTAAATCCTTGTCTCAAGGTGTTCTTTTCTTTAAATTGTTTCTATTTTATTATGAGTTGTTTATTGTCAGAGGCTGGATCTTCTCCCATTTTTTAGTATTAAAAACTTTTATATGACTCAGTTAATCCAAATATATTAAGCTTAACAAAGTGATCTAAGACAAGGAGACTAGGTATATATTCTTAAGCCTAAATATATCTTAAGAAGGGAGAGACTTTTTCTTAGTCAATGTTATTAGCTTATCTAATGCTTTGCTATTTTTAAAATTATAGTTTTTTACATAATAGTGAATCTCATTAAAAATTACTACTTTGCAACTTCAGCTTTGCCATTGTTACAAATTTTAATACAAACTTCTCTCATGCAAATGGTCTCATTTGTCCTCTGTAAAAAAGTTTGTTTAATGTTAAAAAAGTGGTAGCTCATTGTCTTCACTGCTATTTTAAATTCTGTCTTTAAATCCAATATTTTCTAGCTGACTCTTAAATTTCAAATTTTACATGTCAGACCATGGTTTAACTTTAATATCTTAACTTATAAAGCAAGCACTGTTTTCTACCCAAAATATGAAATATCATCTGTCATGATTGAAAATTTTGCTTGTTACTGTAGTTTGGCTTGACATTTCTGGACTTTTGATGTGTGTATAAATTATGGCCAGGATCTTCTGGCTTTTGTAGTCTTCCATGAGAATTTGAGTATTATTCTGATGAGTCTGCCTTTATATGTTACTTAGTATTTTCCTTTGCAACTCTTAATATTCTTTCTTTATTCTGTATGTTTAATGGCCTGATTATTATGTTGTGAGTGAAGTTTTTGGGTTGTCTAATCTATTTAGTGTTTTGTAAATTTATTATATTTTCATAGGCATTTTAAATATTGTGTTGAAAGTTTTCTGTACCTTTAAGCTGGTATTTATTTCCCTTTTTAATTCTTTTTATTTTTAAGTTTGATCTTTCCATGCTGTCTTAGGTTTTCTGAACATTTTGTGTTATGACACTCTTGGCTTTAATTTTTGTTTGTTTGTTTGTTTCTGACTGAAGTATCTATTTCCTCAATTTTATGTTCTAAGCTACAGCTTCTTCCAGCACTTTCAATTTAGTTGTTTTGCTTACATGTTCAATTCCTGTTTTACTCAAAATTTTTACTTCCAGCATTCCTTCAGTTGTCTCTCCTTTATTGCTTCTATTTCAATTTTTATATTTTGACCAATGTTCTTCACCTGTTTGATTACTTTTTCTTGATTTTCTTGACCTTCTTTAAAGGAATTATTGATTTCTTTCCTTGTTTGTTTGGGTTCTACTCTATTTATTTAAGAGAGTTTTTTATTTTCTTTTTAATTTTTTCTTTAAAAGCTACTATGACCCTCAAAATGTTATTTCTGAAGCTGTTTACTTCCAGCTCTTCCACATTGGAATGTTCTGGTCTTGCTGGTCTAAAACTGCTATGTTCTGGTGGTGCAATATTTGTGTTCATGTGCTTGAATATATTCTGCACTTGTGTCTACCCATCTCTTTCTCCAATTTGTGAAAATTTGCCTGTTTCTCACTAAGATTAACTTGTGGCAACCTATTCTGGTTGTGTTTATGTCTCAGAGATTTGTGCTTGGTCCACTAAAAGCTCACCAATTCTGAGTCCTAGGAGGCCACAGTCTCTTTCCTGCTGACCTACTACTGGGGATCAGTAGGTGGAAGTATAAATATTTGTTTTAGAAAAATTATGCATGTGGCTATTACATATGAATAAGCTTAACTATTATCTGTTTAATGATGCCTATTAGCCACACATATTAGAGGCTTTGAAGAAACACATGCTGATTATACTTAACACATACATCTTAAAGAAAATGTACTGATATTGGCTGATAAGGTTTCTCCTAGTTTTATGACTGGATGATAACAATAATGTTCTGACAAGCCAGATACCAAATACTAAGACTTTAAAAATTTACCTAAATTGTTATTTCCTAAAGATAAATCCAGACTACAAGATTATTTTAGCTTATACCAATAGCTTTAAAAATAGAATTCTAGCCAATCTAACAGGTGTTAGGTGGAATCTCAAAGTTGTTGATTGGCATTTCTCTGATGGCTAAAGATGCTGAGCACTTTTTCAGGTGCCTTTCAGCCATTCATAGTTCCTCTGCTGAGAATTCCCTTTTTAGATCTGTACCTCACTTTTTGTTTGGGTTATTCAAGGTTTTGGGCTCTAGATTCTTGAGCTCTTTATATATCTTAGAGATCAGTCCTCTATCACTTGTAGGGTTGGTGAAAATCTTTTCCCATTCTGTAGGCTGTCATTTTGTCCTGATGACAGTGTCCTTGGCTTTGCAGAAGATTACTAGCTTCAGGAGATCCCACTTATTGATTGTTGGGCTTAGTGTCTGTGCCACTGGTATTGTATTTAGGAAGTGGTCGCCTGTGACAATTCATAGAAGTGTATTTCCCAGTTTCTATTCTATCAAGTTCAAAGTGGCTGGGTTCAAGTTGAGGTCTTTGATCCACTTGGATTTGAGTTTTGTGCAGGGTGACAGGCATGGATCTATTTGCATTTTTCTACACACTTCCATCAAGCTATGCCAACACCATTTGCTAAATATACTATCTTTTTCCCATTGAATGTTTTGGGACTCTTTGTCAAAGATCAGGTGTTCATAGTTTTTTTGGGTTAATGTCTGGATCCTCAGTTCTATTCCATTGGTCCACAAGTCTGTTTTTCTGCCAGTACCAGGCTGTTTTTATTACTGTAGCTCTATAGTATAACTTGAAGTCAGAGATGGTGATACCTCCTGAGGTTCTTTTGTTGAGTAAAATTGTTTTGGCAATACTGGCTTTCCTGTTATTCCAAATGAAATTGAGTATTGTTCTTTCAAGGTCCAAAAAATATTGTGTTGGGATTTTGATGGGCAGTGCATTGAATATGTAGATTGCCTTTGATAGAATTAACATTTTTACTATGTTGATCCTACTAATTCAGGAACTTGGGGAGCTTTCCATTTTCTGATATCCTCTTCAATTTCTTTCTTCAGTGATTTAAAATTTTTATCAAATAGGTCTGTTACTTCTTTCGTTATAGTTACTCCAAGGTATTTAAAACTATTTGCAGCTAATATGAAGGGTGATGTTTCCCTTATTTCTTTTTCAGCTCTTCTATCTTTAGTGTATAGAAGGGCTACTGATTTCTTTGAGTTAATCTTGTATCCTGCTATATTGCTGTAGGTGTTTATCAGCTGTAGCAGTGCCTTGGAAGAATTTTGTGGGTCGCTTATATATACAATCATGTCATCTGCAAATAGAGATGGCTTCACTTCCTCTTTTCCAATTTCTATCCCCTTAATCTCTTTTTGTTCCCTTATTGTTTTAGCTAAAACTTCAAAAAGTATATTGAATAGATAAGGGGAGAGAGGACATCCTTGTCTAATTCCTGATTTTAGTTGGATTGCTTTGAGTTTTTCTCCATTAAGTTTGATACTGGCTGTTGGCTTCTTGTAAATAGTCTTTATTATATTTTAGTATTCTCCCTTTATTCCTGATCTCTCCAGGGCTTTAATCATAAAGGAGTGCTGGATTTTATCAAAGGCTTTTTCCGCATCTAAGTATATGATCATGTGGTTTTGTTCCTTTAGATTGTTTATATGATCTATAACATTTACAGTTTTTTGTATGTTAAACCAACCCTGCATTTCTGGGATGAAGCCTACTTGTTCATGGTGAATGATATCTTTTATACATTGTTGTATATGCTTTGCCAAGATTTTGTTGAGAATTTTCGCATCAATACTCATGAGGGAAATTGGTCTGTAATTCACCTTCTTTTTTGTTTCTTTGAGTGGCTTGGATATTATGGTAATTGTGGACTCAAAAAGGAATTTGGCAATGTTCCTTCAGTTTCTACTGTGTGAAATAGTTAAAAGGCACAGATGACAGCCTATGTTGGCGAGGATGCAGAGCAAGTGGAACACTCCTCCATTGTTGGTGGGAGTATAAGCTTGTTCAGCTACTTTGGAATGCAATATAGCAGTTTCTCAAAAAATTGAGAATCAATCTCCCCAAGGACCCAGCAATAACACTTCTGCATGCATACCCAAAAGAGACACATTTACACTCCAAAGGTATTAGCTCAACTATGTTCATAGCAGCATTATTTGTAATAGCAAGAACCTGGAAACAACCTAGATGTCCCTCAACTGAAGAATGGATTAACAAACTGTGGTACATCTACAAAATGGAATACTACTCAGCAGTAAGAAAAAAATGATATCCTAAAATTCTCAGGCAAATGGATGGATTTGGAGAATATCCTCCTGAGTGAGGTATCACAAACTCAGAAAAATAAGCAGGGGATGTACTCCCTCATTAGTGGTCTCTAAACAAACAAACAAGAAAAAAAGCCAAGCATGCCCAAGCTGAAAACCACAACCATTGAACAGTTTGAGATCAGAAACACTTTGGCCTGACCTTTTGTATCCCACTCCAACTATAGGAACACCTGACCCACTCTTGAGGGAAGGGGGACAAAACTGGATTTGTCAGGAGTGGAGACTGAACTAAGCATTATTGTGTCAGTGGGACCATAGGACTGTATGCTGCCTGCCCAGGGAGGGGATGGGGAGTTGTGGAGAAGAAAAAATGACCTGATGAGGCAGAAGGGGGAACGACTTTGAATAAGGATATAGAGGGATTGAAAAAAAAATTCAGAGGGAAAGCTGAACACAAAGTAAATATATGTGTAGAAATCTTATTTGCATTATCACCCTTGATAAGTCATGCTTATGATTTTTATTTTCTTTGCAGTTATTGTTAACTTATTTGCATTTTAAATTCATTTAACTCTTTTTTTGATAAATACAAAATAAATAAAGAAGAAGGAAAAATATTAAGATATTGAAGAAGATATCAGAAGATGGAATGATCTCCCATGCCCGAGGATTGGAAAGATTACTATGGTAAAAATAGCCATCTTATCAAGTAATCTACAAATTAAGAGCAGTATCTATCAAAATACCAACACAATCATTCACAGAAATTGAAAAGTCAATTTTCAACTTCATATAAAAAGAAAAAAAGACCCAGGGTAGCTAAAACAATACTGAACAATTAAATAACTACTTCAGGTATTACTATTGCCAATGTCAAGTTGTCCTGCAGAGCTATAGTAATAAAAAAGCATGTCCATTAGCACAAACAAGCACCTTAAACAAAATGAAAACCCAGACATGAATCCTCACAACTACAAGCAGCTGATATTTTTTCTTATATAAAAAATCCATAAAAAAATAGAATTCTAAATACTTTCTTCCTTCCTTTTACTTAAGAAAAGGCAAAATTTCAAAGATTTATTTGCTAAATTTGTATATTTAGCATCATGTTATAAATAACCGATCAAGTTCAAGTGAGAACACCCTTGACAAAAAAATTACAAATATTTACTTTGGAAACACTTGATAGAATGAAGAAACGTATAAAATAACTAATCATGTATCATAATCTTTTAAATAAATCTTCCTACTATAGCATTTTGTTTCCCTAAATATGCTTATTCTTGGACGTTTTTTGTAGTTTAAATATTTTATTTTCATTCCTAACTTATTAGCTTTGTTTTAATATGGTCTGTTAAACAATGTGTTATTTATTTATTTTGCTTCTTGAAAGTGTGTTTCTTTTCTACAATTACTTTTTAAATCAACTTTAAAAATCTGCTATTAATTGTGCCATTAAAATACTATTATATTTTACACAGTAAGAGAATTAAAAAAGGAAACAAAAGATATTTTATTTCTTTTGTAACAATTTTCAATGAAAACATCTAACCTGAAAAATTTGTTTCAAAAAAATTGTCACTTAACTTTTAGATAAAATAAAATTCAATTTTGGAATTTGAGGTGATTGTATTGACTTAAAACTAAAATTTATATCAAAGAGTAGAGGTCCATGCCTATAATTCCAGCACTCTGTATAAAGGGTCAGAAAAATCTCTGTGAGTTTAAGGCAAACAAGGTCTAGAAAGAGAGTTACAGGACAACCAAGGCTTTAAGAGAAACCATGTCTTAGAGGGAAAATAAAGACAAAAATGAAACAATAACAATAAAAAAATAGTATTGGCTTTCATAAAGTAAAAGTAACTTATACATTCTGTATTGGATGTGTTTGTGAGAGACTTCTTCCTCTCCTTCTCCTCCTCCTCCTCTTTCTTCTTTGTCTTCTTCTTTATCAATTTGCTTCTTTTCAAGGTCTTTGGTGTTCCCCATGCTACTGCTGAATGTTTTCCTCCTTTATCTATATTTCTCAATGCTGGAATGACTGGTAGCAATCACCACATCCAATTGTTAATTAGTTTGATAAAAAGGCAAAAATAATGTTTTTGCATGCTTTTATCTCCTGTTTTTGTTTTTGTTTTTTTAAATTAACTACTTAACCATTTTATTGCTTGCTTACAGAAGAACACATCATTGTTTCTTTATTTTAACAAACAATTGTTTGCTGTTAATAATGTGATTAAAGAGGGTTATTGATAATAGCAATGTAGAAGTCAATTTCAACTGTGTTATTTATATTTTAATTGCTTGAGAATCAGAAAGAATATAAAAGTTAAGTGGATATTGTGAAACATTCATCTGTCATTTCAAAGAACTCCTAAGGCCATATAAGAAGACCATGTGGACCAAAAGATAGAATGTGGTAGTTGTGAAATGTCTTGGGTATTTGATTACTTAATTTTAGTAGTTGACACTGTTTGAGGAGGATTAGGAGGTGCAGCAACAAGCACACCTCAAGTAACATACTTTGTCCAAATAGACCAGACCTACCAATCCTCAAACCATAAAATTGGTTACTAATAACCACATAAGTCAATATTGCCAATAAAACATTGTCTTGAAGTTTCCTCCACCAAAAAAATCCTTTAAACTTAAATCTAAATTTCTTAATAAATTGATAGAAAATTGCTTCTTTTTTTTCTTTTCCCAAGATATCACAAGCATTCTCTCTAGTCCAATTTCTTAACATTGTTTCTCTCTAAAACCTCTTAATCTTGGTCTCTTCTGTTGTTGTTTTACTGAGTCACCCCATAGATTTCTGGGAATTTACATCTCAATAGTTTGAGCTCATCCCAGAGATGCCACTCACCAAAATACTCTACTTGCCTCTCCCAACTCTCTCTCTCTCTAATCCTTCTGATCTCTCTTTCACCATCTGTTCCTTCTTGTTCCTATACCAACCCTTATTCCAGAACCCTCCCCCACTGAAAAACAATGCCTGAACTATTAGACCCCTTTCACAATGGTATTTATGTGTCCCCGTTGAGTGTTTTTTGTTATTTAGTTTCTCTGGGACTGTGAATTATAGCAGTGTTATCTCTTATTTTACAGCTAACGTATACTTGTAAATGAGTACAAACCATGTGTTTCCTTCTGTGTCGACATTACCTATCTCAGAGATACTTCCTAGTTTTATCCCTTTTACATCAAACTTAATGATGTCATTGTTTTTAACAGCTGAGTGATACATTACGCTGCAAATACAGTACATTATCTTTATCCATTCTTTCCCTGAGGGAAATCTAAGTAATTTTTCATTACTGACAGTTACTAATAGGTATGCTATGAGTAACTTTAAGCAAGCATCCTTGTGCTGATGCCAAGTGTTCTTTGGGTATTTGTTCAGAAGTTGTATATATGAGTCAAGGTAAATGAAGTCTCAATTTTCTGATAAACTATCATATTAATTTCTAAAATGGCTGTACAATTTGCACTCCGACCAGCAATAGAAAAATGCTAACTTTGAACCACATCATGACTAGCATTATCTGATTCTTGTGGTTTTGACAGCTAATAAAAGAGAGATTTCTAATATTTTAAAGAAGTATTGCTTTCTGTTGATGGATTTCTCTAGAGAAATAAAAAATAAAAATATATTTTTGAAAAAGTTATACAAAATCAAATTTCTGATTGAAGTTAAAAATTTTCTCACAAGATTAAAATATATCTAAATATATTGAATCTATAAGCAAGAAACATATTTTCACTGATTCTTTTGAAAACTGTTTATATATTTATATGAATTGAGTAATTTTTTGAAAAATATTTTGTTTATTTTTGATTACTTTTTGCTATATTTTTATTATATTTATTGTAGTCTCTATATTCCTAACTGGAAAAGAGATTTTCAATTTCACTAGTTGACAAGTTACCAATTTTAATAGTATATGCATTCATTAAGTTGTATAGAAATTACATATGATAATGTACCTTTTTTACTTAATTTCCAGTGATTTTATTTTATTTTGTGATTATAAAATTTATTAAGTTAAAAATACCTTACTTTTTATTCTTCCAAACCTTCCCACATATACTTTACTATTCTTTTTCAAATGCATGACCCCATTTTTTTAAATTATAACTACATAAACATATAAATATGGATATACATTCTATAGCATAATCTACTCAGTATGTTTAATGTAAGTAAATATATTTCAGAAATAGTCATTTGGTTTGGATAACCATTTGCTGTGTTCTCTGAAGAAAATTTTTTCTTCTACTTTCAAAAGTTTTTACTTTGCACTTGGCTTTTGTCTAAATTTAAGAACTTGTGGTTTGTCCCTTTTGCACTTTCTCATGGCTGTCATTGTTCTCTGTCATCTTATGTGTTGCCATTTTAGTGACTATTGCTTTATGAATATAGCTCCTTGTGGTGGAAATGTTCTATTCATGCTGTAAAACCAGGACTGGTTTGGCCTATGTAGAGCACCGTTGAAGTGGGTGGAGAATCAGAGGACAGTCAGGTAGGAGAAGGGAGGAGTTAGTCAGTCCCAATCCAACCCCCAAAGAAGACAGACATGTAAGAAATACAGATGAGCCACTGGCTGGGCCATGTAGTTGATAGATTAGTAGAAATGGGTTGATTTAAGATGAAAGAGCTAGCTAGTAATGCGCTTAAGACATGGGCCAAACAGTATGAAGTTAATATAAGTATCTGATTCATTTCTTTGGGGGATAAAAGCTGCCACAGACCAGGATCCAAAACTACGGCCTGAAACGGGCCTGGGAAACTTTCTACAACAGCTCTTGATATTACTAGATTACACAGAAGCATAGCAAACCACCAATCCTTTGTCTCTTAGAATTTTTATCCCCCTTTTCAGCAATATTCTCTGATGACAAATTATTTTGTAAATGTATACATTAGAACTGTCCTCTATAACTCTGCATTTTGATTGCCTAGTGTTTTCTGTAATGGTCAATGCTTAGTCACCAAGTTAAGTCTATACTTATCTGTGGTTATATAAGACTAAAGTGTTGGATATATTTAAGGATTGCATTGTTTTAATAAATCAGTGTTTATAGGTGCTCTTTCAAGCTCCATCATGTCACTATCCCTGACTCTTTGGATAGGTATCCAGCAAGATGTCCTATTTTTCTCTTTGTTAAGTAGGTCTTAAGTAAAGATAGAGGGTTCCTAAATACCATCAAGGTATGTGTGCAATTATTGCATTCTTAAAGCTATTGCATCATGCTATTTGTTGGTGTGATTTATTGACATCATATCTGGATATAACTATTATCTGTTTATTTCCTTTTGAAGCTTCCATGTTAAATTCTGGTACCAGGAGATCTAGCACCTTAAGGAAAGGGCCATCATGTCAATCACAGCTCATGTGCTTCTGAACCTGTAACAGAAGTTCATGATGTTCTCAGCAATAGAGAATTTTCATCAGGGAGCACTTTAGATATAGGCTGTTTTAAGAAATATCTTAAATAATCTCTACTAGTGCCTCAAAATAGGGCTCATTACACCTAGTATTAAGACTTTTGTTAGATGTTCTTTGGCTCCTGGAGGGAACATTGAGCCTAGATGGGAAAATAAAATTTGAATAAGAACATATATATATATATATATATATATATATATATATATATATAACAGAACTGTATGTATTATATTATATTTTCTGATAAATAGTGTAATCTGTAAAGTTTTTAAGAAGTCTGCACTTTTCTTTTGCCTTCCTCTCTATTTCTTCTGTATTAGACTCCTGCTCTCTGTAAAGTACTTTTCTCTTTTCCTCAAAATATAATTTACTCTGAAGAAAAACATTTCAAAGTTGGAGAGGGTGCTCATGAGATTAAACATTTGTTTGTTTAGTTTAAATTTGGTCCTCTGAGCATCAACATGTAAGCATGCTATTTTAAAAATTTCTACTAAAATGTACATATAGGCAAGACTAAAGGAAATTTTAGTTCAGCAATTCTTTTTAGTATATTGGTATATTATTAATTACCAAATGTTAGGAATTTGCACTGCATGTGTAGCAAAAAAAAATAGAGTCATAAGTTAGCATGAATAAAAAAAATGTTTTAGATGAGCTTCTCCCAACAAATTTAAGATAATTCCCCATAATAATAGAACATATCTCATGTAAAATATGTATCCATCTTTTAATACTTTTGATAACAATAAGCACTTTTTTTGGAAAATATGATAGCCATGTGGAAAATGAGTGTGGTAATAACAGTCTTGAAATTTTTCTACTGGGTTGTTAAATTTAGATCAAAACTTGAATTTTGAGTTCTTTATATAAGCATGAAGTAAGTCATTCACTTTTGGGTTTCACTAGCTGTGCTAATCTAGATTTGCTATTTGACAAGCTTCTAAGTTAGGTTTTTGATGGATCTTTTGAAAAATTAGCTTGGACAGCAATCAAGATATTACTATACTTGATTTATTACATTATTATTTAAATTGGAAGATAATAGATTATTTTCAGTTAGATGATACCAAGAAAGTTTTCACATTTTAAAAAACAAATGTAGTGACTGGTACACTGCAAGTAAATTAATTAGAAGTTTGAATGTGAAAAGAAATCTGACAATATAATTATTTTAAAGAAACTATTGACTAATATTGCTGCGTAAATGACATATTAGTTAATCTCTGTTTAACGCTCTTAGTGTTATTGCTGATCTATGTCTTGATTGGTAAATTTTAGATTCTCCCATAATATTTTACAAATGTAATAATGAAATGTCATTATTACATTAATAAAAAACAGAGCTTCTAATTATCTAATTCACTATATAAGCAGACATTAAAAAATACAATTTATATTTAGGATGCCTACATTTCAAACCTACATAACCATTTTCAAAATAGCCATAAATAAATGAGAGGATTGGTTGAACTTTTATTTTTTATTTTGTATTTATCAAGAAAAACAGTAAAATGAATTTAAAATGCTGATAAGTTAACAATAACTATAAAGAAGATAAAAATCATAAGCATGACTTATTAAGGGTGATAATGCAAATAATATTGCTACACATGTATTTACTTTGTGTTCAGCTTTCCCACTGAATTTTTTTTTTCATCCCTGTATATCCCCATTAAAGGTCCCTTCCCTCTCCTTCCACATCAGGTCTTTTTTTTCTTCTCCACAACTCCTCATCCCCTCTCTTGGCAGGGAGCAGACAGTCCTATGGTCCCACTGACCCAATAATGCTTAGATCAGTCTCCACTCCTGGCAAATCCAGTTTTGTCCCCCCTCCCTCAAGAGTGAGTCAGGTGTTCCTATAGTTGGAATGTGATCTGAAGGGTCAGTCCAGGGTGTTTCTGATCCCAAGCTGTAAAGTGGTTGTGGATTGCAGCTTGGGCATGCTTGGCTTTTTTTCTTGTTTGTTTGTTTAGAGACCACTAATGAGGGAGTACATCCCCTGCTTATTTTTCTGAGTTTGTGATACCTTGCTCAGGAGGATATTCTCCAAATCCATCTATTTGCCTGCAAATTTTAGGATATAATTTTTTCTTACTGCTGAGTAGTATTCCATTGTGTAGATGTACCACAGTTTGTTAATCCATTCTTCAGGTGAGGGACATCTAGGTTGTTTCCAGGTTCTTGCTATTACAAATAAGTAATAACTTTGAACATAGTTGAGCTAATACCTTTGGAGTGTGAATGTGCCTCTTTAGGGTATACGTCCAGAAGTGTTATTGATGGGTCCTTGGGGAGATTGATTCTCAATTTTCTGAGAAACCGCAATATTGCATTCCAAAGTGGATGAACAAGCTTACACTTCCACCACAATGGAGGAGTGTTCCCCTTGCTCCACATCCTCTCCAACATAGGCTGTCATCTGTGCCTTTTATCTTAGCCAATCTAACAGGTGTTAGGTGATATCTCAAAGTTGTTTTGATATGCATATCATTGATGGCTAAAGATAATGAGCACTTTTTCAGGTGCCTTTCAGCCATTCGTAGTTCCTCTGCTGAGAATTCTCTTTTTAGATCTCTACCCCATTTTTTGATTGGGTTATTCAAGATTTTGGGCTCTAGATTCTTGAGCTCTTTATATATCTTAGAGATCAGTCCTCTATCACTTGTAGGGTTGGTGAAAATCTTTTCTCATTCTGTAGGCTGTCATTTTCTCCTATTTACAGTGTCCTTGGCTTTACAGAAGCTTCCTAGCTACAGGTGATCCCACTTATTGATTGTTGGTCTTATTGTCTGTGCCACTGGTGTTATATTTAGAAAGTGGTTGCCTGCGCCATTTCGTAGAAGTGAATTTCCCACTTTCTTTTCTATCAAGTTCAATGTGACTGGTTTTATGTTGAGGTTTTTGATCCACTTGGATTTAAGTTTTGTGCAGAGTGTCGGGCTTGGATCTATTTGCATTTTTCAACACACTTCCATCCAGCTATGCCAACACCATTTGTCAAATATACTATCTTTTTCCATTGAATGTTTTGGGCCTCTTTGTCAAAGTTCAGGTGTTCATAGGTTTTTAGGTTAATGTTTGGATCCTCAGTTCTATTCCATTGGTCCACAAGTCAGTTTTTATGCTAGTACCAGGTTGTTTTTATTACTGCAGCTCTATATTATAGATTGAAGTCTGTGATGGTGATACCTCCTGAGGTTCTTTGGTGAGTATAATTTTTTGGGGAATCCTGGCTTTCCTGTTATTCGAAAGGAAATTTAGTATTGTTCTTTCAAGGTCCAAAAAATATTGTGTTGGGTGTTTTATGGTCAGTGCATTTAATCTGTAGATTGCCTTTGGTAGAATTGCCATTTTTACTAGGTTGATCCTACCAATCCAGGAACATGGGACAACTTTCCATTTTCAGATATCCTCTTAAATTTCTTTCTTCAGTGATTTAAAATTTTTTGTCAAATAGGTCTTTTAATTCTTTGGTTATAGTTACTCAAGGTATTTAATACTATTTGAAGCTATTATGAAGGGCAATGTTTCCCTTATTTCATTCTCAGCTCTTCTATATTTAGTGTATAAAAGGGCTACTGATTTCTTTGAGTTTCTTGTATCCTGCTACATTGCTGAAGGTGTTTATCAGCTGTTGATGTTCCTTGGAAAAATTTTGTTGGTCACTTATGTATACAGTCATATCACATGCAAATAGAGATAGCTTCACTTCTTTTTTTCCAATTTGTATGCCCTTAATCTCTTTTCGTTCCCTTATTGCTTTAGGTAAAACATCGAGAACTATATTGAATAGATAAGGGGAGAGAGGACATCCTAATTTTAGTGGATTTGCTTTGAGTTTTTCTCCATTAATTTTGATACTGGCTGTTGGCTTCTTGTAAGTCGCCTTTATTATATATAAGTATTGTCCCTGTATTCCTGATCTCTCCAGGGCTTTAATCATAAAGGAGTGTTGGATTTTGTCAAAGGCTTTTTCTGCATCTAAGGATATGATCATGTGGTTTTGTTCCTTTAGTTTGTTTATATAATGGATAACATTTACAGTTTTTTTGTATGTTAAACCAGCCCTGCATTTCTGGGTATGAAGCCTACTTGATCTTGTTGGATGATATCTTTTATAGATTGTTGTATACACTTTGCCAAGATTTTGTTGAGAATTTTCACATCAATATTCATGAGGGAAATTGGTCTGTAATTCTCCTTCTTTGTTGTGTCTTTGAGTGGCTTGGGTATTAGGGTAATTGTGGCCTCTTAAAAGGTATTTGGCAATATTCCTTCAGTTTCTATTGTGTAAAATAGTTTGAGGCTTAATGGAAGTATTTCTTCTTTGAATGTCTGGTAGAATTCGGCACTAAAACCATCTGGACCAGTACTTTTATTTTTGGAGAGGTTTTTAATGACAGCTTCAATTTTCTTAAGTGTAATAGGCCTGTTTAGGTAATTAATGTGATCTTTATTAAATTTTGGTAGATAGTACCTGTCCAGAAAGCTGTCCATTTCTTCTAGGTTTTCCATTTTTGTGAAATACAGATTTTCAAAATATGATCTGATAATTCTCTGGATTTCCTGGAGGTCTGTTGTTATGTCCCCCTTTTCATTTCTGATTTTGTTGATTTGAACACCATCTCTCTGTTTTTTGATTAGTTTGGCTAAGGGCTTATCTATCTTGTTAACTTTCTCAAAGAACCAACTCTTAGATTCATTGATTCCTTGTATTTTTCTTTTTGTTTCAATTGCATTGATTTCAGCTCTAAGTTTATTTTCTGCAGTCTGTTCCTTCTAGGTGAGTTTGCTTCTAATTCTTCTAAGGCTTTCAGCTGAGCTGTTAGGTCTCTAGTGTGTGATTTCTCTAGGTTTTTCATATAGGCATCTAGTGCTATGAATTTTCCTCTTCAGACTGCTTTCCTTGTGTCCCACAAGTTTGGATACGTTGTGGATTCATTTTCCTTAAATTCTAGGAAGTCTTTGATTTCTTTCATAATTTCTTCCTTAACCCAGAGATGGTTCAGCTGAGTGATGTTTAGTTTCCATGACTTGGTAGGCTTCCTTTGGGTTTTGATGCTGTTGAACTCTAACTTTAGGCCATGGTGGTCCAATATATTACAAGAGATTATTTCAGTTTTTTTTATGTGTTGATATTTGCTGTATGACCAATTATGTGGTCAAATTTGGAGAAAGTTCCATGAGGAGCTGAGAAACATGCATATTCCTTTGCATTTGGGTGGAAGCTTTTGTAGATATCTATTAAATCCATTTGCATCATAACCTCTTTTAGACTCCTTATTTCTCTGTTGAGACTCTTCCTGGTTGATCTATCCAGGGTTGAAAGTGGGGTATTGAAGTCTCCAACAATTTGGTTGTTAGAATTGATGTGGGATTAGAGCTTTAGCAGTGTTTCTTTAATATAAGTAGGTGCCCTTATATTAGGGACATAAATATTCAAGATTGAAATCTCCTTTTGACCAATTTTTCCTGTGATGAATAAGTAGTGACCATCTTGGTCCCTTTTAATTGATTTTAGGTTAAAGTCTACTTTGTTAGATATTAGGATTGCAACCCCTGCTTGTTTCTTAGAACCATTTGACTAGAAAATATTTTCCCAACCCTTTATTCTAAGTCTTTGCAGATGATGTGTGTTTCTTGTAGGCAACAGAAGGATGGCTTCTGTTGTTGTATCCATGTTGTTAGTGTGTGACATTTTATAGGACAGTTGAGACCATTGATATTAAGGAAAATTAGTGACCATTGATTTATATTTCCTGCAATTTTTGGTGGTAACTTGTTTGTATTTCCTTTCTCTGGATTATTCTTCTGTGGAATTATTGATTGTTTGTGATTATTGGGTGAATCTGGGGACCTTAGGTTGGAGTTTTCCCTCTAATACTCTCTGTAGTGCTGGATTGGTAGATAGATATTCCTTCAGTCTGACTTTGTCCTGAAATAACTTGTTTACTCCATCTATGGTGATTGATAATTTTGCAGAGTATATTATTCTAGTTTGGCAGCCATGCTCTTTTAGCTTCTGTATAACTTCTGACCAAGCCCTTCTAGCTTTCATAGGTTCCATTGAATACTCAGGCATTATTCTGATGAATCTGCCTTTATATGTGAATTGGTCCTTTTCTTTTGCAGCTCTTAAAATTTATTCTTCATTCTGCATGTTTTGTGGCTTGAATATAATGTTGCATGCTGGCTTTTTTTGGCGGTCATATCTATTTGGTGTTCTGTAAGATTCTTGTATCTTTAAAAGCATTTCATTCTTCAGGTTAGAAAAGTTTTATTCTTTGATTTTATTGAATACATTTTCTGTGCCTTTCAGCTGGTATTCTTCTCCTTCTACTATTCCTATTATTTTCAAATTAAATCTTTTCATGGTGTTCCAGATTTCCTGAACATTTTGAGTTATGGCTGTTTTAGTTTTACTATTTTCTTTGACTGATATATCTATTTGAGCTACTGAGTCTTTCACTTCAGAGATTCTATCTCCCATCTCTTGAACTCTGTTTGTTATGCTTGTATCTGTGGTTCCAGCTCTTTTCTTCAGATTTTCTATTTCCATCTTTGCCTCATTTTGTCCCCTTTTTTTTTTCTTTTTTTTTTGCTTCTATTTCTGCTTTTACTTTCTGGCATGTTTCTTACATATATTTGTTAATCTCTTCCAATTTTTTGTTTGTATTTTCTTCTATTTCTTTAAGGCTATTTTTCATATCTTCTTTGAGAGCTTTGATGATCACCAAAAAGGAATTTTTGTTGTTGCTTCCTTCTGTTTCCTCTTCATTGCTCAGTTCAGGTCTTGTTTTTGTAAGATCGCCACATTCTTCTGGAGTTACCTTGTTGTTCTTTATATTATTATGTAAGTTTTTACAGTGACATTTGCCCATGGCTTCAGTGGTTCAAGATTAGGTGGCTTCTGGTCAGTTGTGGCAATCAGTCTTGTGCGCCTCCTGTCACCCTTCTGGGCGTGGTCTTAGTCTGTCCTTCAGGGACCCCAGTCCCTGATTGTTTGATCTTTTATATTAAATACACCAAAATGTTTCCTTGAAGATTAATTTATGATAGTTCCAGTAAGAATTCATGCTCTTACAATATTTTATTATTTTTTAAAAACAAATTAATTGTATTTGTTTGAATGTTCTTTGATAATGAATTGAAGTTTTTATTTTAGTGTCCTATTTGCTTTATAGACATTTTCCTATTAATTTCATAACAATTAGTCTACTACTTCATTTTAGAAATAAAATTTCTTAAATTAGAAATGTTAGTTTTTTTGCTTATGTTGATAAATTATTGTCATAATATAATACATATCTTCAATTCAAGTTTTCTTCATTTTTCGAGTTATGTGATTAAATTCCCCTGATTACTCTTAATGTCCTAAACTCTGATATAATAGAAATAAAGAATCCTAGTGGAAAGACAATAAAAATCTATTTATACATTTTTATCTGTGTAAAGCTTAGCTTAAATAAAACTATTTCCAGTTCACAAATCCAGTTCTTTAATTAGCCTCTTTGGCTACATCTAACATCAGAAATTATCTTTAAATTTTTACCTACACTTAGGTAAAAAGAAAAAATTGGAATTTAGATTGCAGCAATTGTTTAATGTATTTTTCAGAAAATAAAAGAAAAATTCAAATCAAGTTACTAGTTTCATTAAAATTCTATTTTATACACAATGAATTTAGCCAATGAGTTCCATTGTTGGGAGCAATATACTATATACTGCTTTATCTATTTATCCCATTTTTTCACCTTCCCTTTTTATTGAAGTATTTACTATTTTTAAATTACTGTGAAAAACTTAACCACATAACTACAACATAATAAAGAATTAAATAATTCAAATATATGTCAATAAATAATTATATAAATAATTTCATTTTTTTTATCTAGTTAATTCAGTGCTATGGAGAAAGGAATTGCCATGGGGTTTTCTTCATAACAGTGCTTCATTATTATACACATGCTTCCAAAATGTTCAAAAACCAAATGAAAGATGTGATTCTTCTAAATAATGTTCAAAATAAAAGATAATGAAAATTTTTTAAAACAAAATTTTAAATTAAATAATTATTCTTTCATTTTCTATGTCATTCTTTAAGGGAGGTTTCTGCCAGATATTACCAGCAAATATTTTGTAAGCTTAATTAATGTTAGTGTTGTTTCATTTACAAATGGAAAAGCCACACAAGCCTCTTATTATGTAGAAATACTCCTTCTGTAGTCATGTAGAGACTGCCAAAATAGCCTTTATACAGGATATTCTGCATATTTCAAAATTTCAGTAGACTCAGTATGGAGGGAAAGCTCAAATATAAAAGGCTCAATGCTCTCCCAGTGAATTTGAGTTAAGTCCCTACAATCTACTTCAGACAGTTCAGAGCCATCTGAAGCTTTAAGATTAGAGAAACAGGCATTATGTTCTAGCCTTCACAAGCACACTCACAAAAAACATACAAACACACACAAATACACATACAAGTATACACGATTTTTTGAAAAAATACAACTGAAATAAGAAAAACCACATGATCATATCGTTAGATGCTGAAAAACCATTGACAAAATCCAACAATCCTTTATGATAAAAGTCCTGGAGAGAACAGACTTAGGGAAAATATCTAAATATAATAAAGATGATTTATAAGAAGCCCAGTGAGAAAATCAAACTAAATGGAGAAATAATCAAAGCAATCACACTAAATTCAGGAACTAGACAACTCTGTCCTCTCTTCCATTATCTATTCATTATAGTTCTCAAAGTTTTAGCTAAATCATTAAGAGAATAAAATGAGATAAATAGAATATAAAATAGAAAAGAAAAAGTGAAAATATCTCTATTTGCAGATGATATGATTCTATACATAAATGACCTAGAAAATTATTCCCAGGAACTTCTATAGTTGATGAACACCTTCAACAATGTAGCAGGAAACAAGATTAACTCAAAGAAATCAGTAGCACACCTATATACTAAAAAGAAAGGGCTGAAAATGAAATAAGGGAAACATGGTCCTTTATAATATCTGAAAATAGCATTAAATAGCTTGGAGTAACTATAACCAAAAGAGAAACAGATCTATTTGGCAAAAACTTTATATCACTGAAAAAAGAAATTGAAGAAGATAACAGAAAATAGAAAGGTCTCCCATGTTCCTTTATAAGTAGGATCAAGATAGTAAAAATGACAATTAAACCAAAAGCAATTTACAGATACAATGCATTGCCCATTAAAAGCCCAACACAATTTTTAACAGACCTTGAAAGAACTTCACTTTCTTTGGAATAACAGGAAAATCAGGACAGCAAAAACAAATTTGCTCAACAAAAGAACATCAGGGGGCATCACCAGACCCAACTTCAAGTTATTCTATAGAGCTCCAGTAATAAAAACAGACTCTTACTGACTTAAAAACAGACATATGGATCAATGGAATCAAATTGCAGATCCCAACACTAACCCCCAAAAATATGAACATCTGATTGTTGACAGAGTCCCAAAATATTCAATGGAAAAAAAGATAGTATCTTCAACAAATGGTGTTGGCATAGCTGGATGGTAGTGTGTTGGAAAATGCAAATAGATCCGAGCTTATCACCTAGTACATAACTCAAATCCAAGTTGATGAAACCTCACATAAACCCAGCCAAAATTAAATAAAGAACAGAATAATTACCTAAACAGGCCTATGACCCGTAAGGAAATTGAAGCTGTCATTGAAAGCCTCCCCAAAAATTAAAGCCCTGCTCCGGGTAGTTTCAGTGCCGAATTCTACCAGACATTCAATGAAGAATTACTACCATTACTCCTCAAACTATTTCAAGCAGTAGAAACTGAAGGAATGTTGTCAAATTCCTTTTATGAGGAAACAATTACCATAATACACAAGCCACCGAAAGACACAAAAAAGAAGGAAAACTAGAGACCAATCTCTCTCATAACTTTTGATGCTAAAATTCTCAACAATATTTTAGCAAAACATTTACAACAATGTAAAAAAAATATCATCCACCATGACAAAGAAGGCTTCATCCCAGAAATGCAGCTCTGGTTTAACATTCAAAAAAACTTAAACATGATCTATCATATAAACAAATTAAAGAAAAAAAACCACATAATCATATCCTTACATGCTGAAAAAGCCTTTGACAAAATCCAACACTTTTTTTATGATTTAAACCCTGGAGAGACCAGGAATACAGGGAGAATACCTAAATATAATGAAGACAATTTACAAGAAGCTGACAGCCAGTATCACTTAATGGAGAAAAACTCAAAGCAATCCCACTAAAATCAGGAACAACAAAGGATGTCCTCGCTCCCCTTATCTATTCAATATAGTTCTCAAAGTTTTAGCTAAAGCAATAAGAGAACAAAAGGAGATTAAGGGGATACAAATTGGAAAAGAAGAAGTGAAGCTATCTCTAT
>PVIH01022663.1:0-26629 GCA_004025045.1 Sigmodon hispidus | reverse complement strand
CCCCCTCCCCCCCAACACCTTCCACTAAGCCCTACTTGCCAGTCACCACAGCATAACAACCAAACCTTTGACACATTAGGCTTTGGGCATGATTCTCCAAACACAGAGCAGTTCCCTAACTTACCACTTTAAGAAGGTTCCAAATCACTGTGCGAGGAAAGGAATCTGCATGGAGCATAGTACTCTTGCAAGATCAAAGGTATGAAGCTGGTTTTCTTGACAGTAGTGAAGGTATCCAGGGAAGAGACTTGAGGTGGAGTAGCTGCAGAGACAAAGAACCCTATGGAGGGCTGAGGAAGCTCAAAGTTAGGCCAAGCAGCAGCCTGCTGAAGGAAACAGGGAAATAAGCAAAGCCAGTGAGGAAACTACAAAACAGGCCTAGGGCTGCTCTGCCAGCTAGTGCAAGAGTGAAGACTGTGCATTTAAGATTTTGCTGTAGTTTTAAACTGCTCTGATCTGACCTGAAAAAAACTGAGCCGTGATCTTCCGAATAGTTTTACAATGTCTCAGAATAAAGCACAGAATATTTATAAAAATACTGAAATATTTAACACCTACCAAGATCAAATTCATAATCTGTTATCCTATTTTAAAAATTCAGTCCTACAAATAAGTAAAAGAAAATGTCATCGTAATTAAAAGAAAAATCCAGAAATTCAAACTGGCCTAGGGCAGAATTAGTAGACAGAACATTGAAAGTGATTAGAATAATGCTCATTACATTAAAAAAAAAAAAAAGGCAGGAGATGCTAGCTCACTTGGGCAGCGCGTTACTGGAAAGATACAGAAGAGTTACGTGACTCCTACTCAAAAGTGACACATCTCATGAAGCATCCCATACTTTTAGAGAGGTGTGGAAGTCTGTGCTGCAATACCTGAAGCAGTTTAGAGTGTGGGAAAACCTTTTTGAGAAGAACAACCTACCTTGTCCTAGGTAAAGCTGACAGAATGTGTGATGAGGGCTTTGAACTCCAAATAAGGACAATTGTGAATTAATAAGATCTTATAGGCAAATACTAATGTGGAGCCTGGCCAAAAGAAGTAAGACCATTTGGTGAAGATTTCCTGACAGACTACATTCACATCAAGATTGGTGGACCAGGACTGAGTGTAAATTCTAATAAAGATGACGGGTGTATGTCGTGATGTAGAAAGGGATGAACTTAACTCATCTAATGAAAGAGATCATGAGTGAGGAAACTAAAACGATTGTTTTTGATAAAACCAGAAGAAAATGTGATGAACTCAGCAGAAAAATGAGAAGATCTGTGGCCTGCCATGAGCACCCATGGTGACAGGAGTGAACAGGAGCATGACAGGGTTCTAAATGAATTCCAACGCAGAAAAGCTATTCTGACCACTATCAATGTGTTCTCCAGAGGGATGGATGTGGAAGATGTGAAATCTGTCATTGATGTGAGTAACCTATCTCCACAGAGGATTATATTCATTGAATTGGAAGAACTGCTCACAATACCAAAACAGGCACAGCATACACTTTCTATGTGGTAACATAAAGCTCTGAGCTTTGGGAAACTAATCAAGCAATTAATCCCAAGCTGCTCCAGTTGGGTGAAGCAGAGGTTCAGGTTGTTTCAGGGTTAAAGGAGCCATGAAGGACGATCTTGATGACAGATAATCTGAGGACAAAAGGGTGGACTTAATATCTTTAGAGACAGAGAAAGTTATGACAAAGGCTACTCTGGTCTGCTTAAGAGATATTTGGAAATTAGGGGTTGGAGAGATGGCTCAGAGGTTAAGGGCACTGACTGTTCTTCCAGAGGTCCTGAGTTCAATTCCCAGCAACCACATGGTGGCTCACAACCATCTATGATGACATCTGGTACCCTATTCTGTATATTGTATACATAATAAGTAAATGAATCTTTAAAAAAGGAGAGATATTTGGAAGCTAATACTCAATGGTGTTTACAGTGCTGCAAATTATACCAATAGGAGCTTTGGAAGTGATCTTGGATGTGCTGGTTTACAGATGAGTTTTAGGACAGATAATCCAACAGGGATTTAGCAGAAGTTACAATAGCACTCAGCAATATAGAAATAACATTGCAAATAATCACAGTGCTATGCACCAACAGGCATATACAGATCCTGCTACTGCAGCTGCTATGCCTGTGACTGACTACTACCTAAAACCAATAAGATATTCTCAATAAGACTTTAGAGTATATGTAAATGTCTGTTTTCATAATTGTTCTTTATATTATGTCATCAGATAAGAAAGTTATTTAAGAAAGATGGGAAATGCAGAAATGACCACAATGCAACAGTAATTGTGAGGCGCTTCTTTCTCCATTTAAGCTGGGTATTTCTCTACACTGTTGAAACAATTTTTTATGGTTTTCTTTTTGTCCTAGAAAATGCAGGCAGTGTTTACACCAAAGTAACTTTACTTGGATTTGAAATACAATAAATAAAGGCTGTGCCTGGCCTTCTGATAAAAGAGATTTGAAGACTGAAATAAAAGAAGATAAAAGAGTATTTGAACATGCCAATTAAAAACTGAAAGAAAAATTCTATAAAATGACCAAAGTCAAACTTCCAAAGATAAAAACTGCAAGATGGGAAGTGAATCATAATCTAAGGAAGATAGAGAGTGGGCTGGACACTGCTGAAGAAAAAATCAGTAAATTGAAGACACAACAGAAATTTTTCTAACTGATAAAAAATCCTGAAACTACAAGCTGTATGTGGGACAATGACAAGCGTCTACTACTACTGAGGTTTTGAAGGAGGTTAAAAATGACATTGAAGAATCATCACCAAAAATTTTAAAATATTTTTGAAAATTATAAACTTTACAACAAACACACACACATACATACATACACAAGCAGTAAACTATGTTAAGGCATGTACTTATCAAATTTCTTTCAAATGAATGATAAAAAAAGAAAACTATATTCACACAGAGGACCAAAGGCCTGAAAGAAGGAAATGTGACTTGGAAATACCAAGAACCAGAACACATTGGAGGAGCGGATCTATTGTTTTTGAGTACAGAAGTTGTCAATATGAAATGGCCATTAAAATAAGAGCAGAATGAGGATATCTTTAAATATATGAAAGCTAAAGTAATTCACAATTAAAAGACATTCATTACATGAAGTGCCAGGTAATTCAGGCAGAAGAAACATAGAAGATGCAGATCTGAAGTACACAGGAATGTGGAGTCCTAGAAAAGAAAGCAGGAGGGTTGGATATGTGTTCGTGTTGCTTAGATTACTTCAAAGATAATTGGTTATTTAATGCAGAATCAAGTTTAAATCCTTTGTGCATTTTATAGTATACTTGAAAGTATAATAGCACAAAGGCCGGGAGAGGGGAAATGCCAGTCTACTCTTACAAAGCACATAAGCTATATTCATAAAGCACTATAGCTCACTTTGACAGTCAATTTGATGACGCTAGCATGGCTTCATATCAACAAGGGGGGCAGCTACAGAGAGAAAGCCCATTTAGCTCACACAAACACAAGACTCATCAGGTACTATGGTAAGGTAGGTGTAATGGTCAAGATGGCCATGTGGAGAGCAGATAGTTAAGTGAATGTATATAGTTGACATGATCATGGCCATGACAAGGACCCTAATGCCCCAGACCTATGGGAAAGCCAAGGCCTTTCTTCCCCAGGTCAGGCTCTAGGGGAGACGAAGGCCTTCTGGTCCAAGTATAAACATGGATAGCATGTGCAGGAAGGGTCAACCACACCTTCCTCTTCTAAAATGACAGCATCATGAGACTATTCCCATAGAGAAACCCCCTACCAAAATTAGCTAGCCTATCTCTTCACTAATTCAGCTGTGTATAATAAACATGCTGAGTTTCTGGGTTGCTGGTATATCTCCATGAAAAGGCACAACCCACCCAACCCCAGCCTTCCTGTATGTTGCCCTAGTCAAATCAAACCCAAGTCCACGCAGGTTCCAGCACAGCTACAGATATTTTAATGCTGCATTTTTCTCTTGCCCATTAGAATCTCAGGAAAGACAGCTAACTGATGTTTTGTGGTAGACCTCCCACAAAATGACATCATGAAGTGGCATCATTATGCTAAGCATTATTCTATTATATGTTTCTATTTATCCAGATGTTACAATGTGTTATTACATAAATTACATCTTATAACTTGAAGTTACTTGTATATAGACTTGAGAGTTTTATCATATGTCAAATGGCTCATAAATTTTCTGCATTTAGAAAGGTAATTGTGAAAAAGGCCAAATCATACATTATCCAAGAAGATAAAATCTCATAAGAAGGTGTGGAAGAATCTTTATTGCTTATTTTCAACAGTCCAGGAATTCTGGTGTTGCTGTTTTCTTAATGCTGAGTCTCTGAGGGCAATGCTAATATGCTGATGCTAATAGGTTTAGACACCGCCAGAAGCTGTTGTGTTCCTCACCAGGTAACACTGTGTGGGTTAGAGCTTTGACAGAGATTCATTCTCTGACCTCAACCTAAGCCAAGTGAGCTATTCTTCTGAAACAATGACCATCTCTTGGAGCTACTACTAGGTTCTCCAGTAGCAATGAGTCAAGGTGGGGCCTCTACACATCTGACAGGAATTCCATGCAGTCTCCATGGCCTGTAAAGAAACAATGGTACTCTTTGTAGAAAGGAGCATTTTCTTCTTCACAGAGTAGCTAGAGTGGTATGTGTGTGGAGGGAGTGCCAGGTATTCTTTTGTTGCTTAATGAAATCATCTATAAAAGCCAATTATGTCAAGTTAGTTTATAATGTTTAGATTCTACACATATGCATTAATTTCTAACTGATCAATCTGTTATTGAGTGGAGATGCTGAGAGTCTCATTATAGTTGTATATTTTTTGTAACTCCTTATAGTTCTATTAGATTTTTCTTTTGTATATTTGAAAGTTCTATTATTTTGTGCATATTTACGCATACATTTAAGTCTGTTATATCCTATTGGAGTATATGCTTTTTTATTATTATATAATTACAGTTTTTTAAAGATTTGTTTGTTTTTACTTTATATGCACATGTGGGTGCATACCTGTTTGTATGTGCAATGGAGTCATACAGATAGCCACAGAGGCCAGAAGAGGGTGTGAGGAGGTTATAAGGCACCCAATGTCAGTGCTTGGAACTCCGCTTGTTCTCTGTACAATCAGCAAATACTCTGCATTGCCTTACCATCTCTCCAAATGGTACTGTTATCCCCAGTAACACCATTTACAGCATAAATTATTTTGTCTGATATTAATATAGACATTCTAGCTCTACAGTATTAGTGGTGCATATCTCTTTCAATCTACTTCAATGTTTTATAACTTATTTATATAGGGATAATTAGGATGACTAATTGCTGTGATAATTGTTATCACTTACCTTAAATCCAAAATCTTTTTATTTTTTTCTAGTAGAAACATGACTTTTTTTTTGTTCTTTTTTCTCTTTTCCTATTTTCTTTGGACCGATGAAACACTGTTTATAATCCCATTCTATCATTTATGTTGTCCTCATTTTTATTGTTATTTTAAGAGTTACTCACTTAGCTAGTATGGCTGTTTTAACTAGTCAGCTGATTAAATTTTAAAAAGTTGTTTGTGCACTATCAATACATAAGTTTTACTAGCTGATTCCACCTGAAGCAAACTGTGAACTGAATTAATAGGTAGACATGTTGACACATGTATCTAGTAGGATAAAGTAGAATCACAAGTTCCAGGCTGAACTGTGACACACAGCAAATTCCTATAGATGATACAAGAAGGACAGAAAACCTTCATTTAAAAAGATAGGAAGTGTTGAGGTGGGCAGAAGTTTATGTTTGGGCTCTGGTATCCACAAATTGAAGCTACACTTCACTGGCAATATCATCTGTGTTGCCCACACAGAGACTTAAATCATCATTAAACTCTTCTTGGAAGATGACTGCCCCCCTTGGAAAACAGAACAATCCATGAGATTAGGGTGCTGAGTGAGAAATTAATATGGAAGATGAGTCTCCTAATGTCATTTATGGACTCCACACACAACCTTGAGTGACCACTGTTATCCAGATCTAAAGCTGCATAAAAGCACCTGGGAAAACCATGGAGCATAGTTTGTTAGGTAACAGTACGAATAAAACAGAAGAAAAGACACTAGAGGCCAAGTCTGTAAGACCTGGATCTGGGATTATGATTTCTGTGATCTCGGCTGCCAGCCCAGAGCCTACCTAATGCTAAGTAAGGGCTCAGGCCATTTTTGTTGAATACATGTTAATAATATGAAGACATAGACTCAGATGTTACCTATGCACTAATCCTAAGGATGCTTAGTCATAGAGGTGTGTGACTCCTCTTTTAAAGTGCTCCCCCACCTCCTGAAACTCAATTCTGCCTCTTCACACACTCAAAGAATCCTCCCCTTCCCTTTCAGAAGAAAATTTTAGCATTTTTAAACTATTAGACAACCAATAGAGATGATGATGATGATAATGATGATGAACAATTAGTTAATTCAAGACTGGGGCATTCCAGTAATAACAGTTTAAGCAAAATAAAGATCAGTTTTCCAAAAGTTAGAAAGGTGCTTAAGATTAAAAAATAAAATAAAATAAAGTTAAGGGTATTTGTAGCCATATCCTGGGCCTTGTTTATAGCAGTTGCAAAGGGGTAACTATACATGGAGCTAAGATATGATTCAGGCCTAAATTCAGTAGGCCTTCTGTGATGGGGAGGCCAAGCTACTTAGGCAGATGGACCTTGTTCTGAAACAACTGTTAGGATAACTTTGGAAAGGTGATGTGAATTTGCGTATGAAGCTAGAGAGTCCACAAAAGCGGTGCTCTATTTCTCCCCATCTTCTATAACAGGATGTCCAAGCAAGTCACAAACCCCTTCCCTCTTCAACCAAAAGACAATGAAACCCAGTCTTAGGCTGGCAGAGTATTTCAGGCCTTGAAAATCAAGGTGTAGGCATTACCAAGGCTGGAGCAGTAGTCACATTGAAATGGTGCTTACCCAGGATTCCTAATACTGGAAAAAGAAAAAAAAACTAGAAAGGAACATTTGTTAAGAAGGAGCAGTCAGAATGTTAGGACTATCCTCTGTGAGCCCTCTGATGCCACCTGTGGCCCTATGTGACCATCTGTCTCCCGTGTCATCCTCAAGAAGCAGGAGATGCCGCCTGAAATACGTGTTCACAGAGATGTGAGAAGCACAAACCCAGGCTGCTCCACAGTGATCTCAGCGAGTGAGATGGCCCACCGGTCCGATCAGATTTCCCCTTCTCCCCTGATTACAGCTTGAATATGTGAGTTACAGAAAGTTATTATTCTTAATAAAATAGTAATCTCTCTCATACATTTGAATAGTGCTTTACAGCCTCTAAAGTACCCCCATTTCCATTTTCTCATGGACAAAGCCAAACAGGCCTGACAGTGGAGCGAATAAGCCCAAACAAGACAGAACAAAGAAAGAAAGAAAGAAAGAAAGAAAGAAAGAAAGAAAGAAAGAAAGAAAGAAAGAAAGGAAGGAAGGAAGGAAGGAAGGAAGGAGCCACCTTGTGCTTGAATACTGAAAGAAAAGAAAACAAAAAAGTAAAAACATAAACATCAGCCCAAGATGAGAGAAACAAGTGGATCAAGGACCTACAGAGCAAAGCAGCATAGTAATTAGAGAAATCCATATTAATCAATATGAAAACTGAAGGTGCAGATCAAAATCTAAACACCAGCTAGTTCTAAAGCAACCTCTCAGCATCCATGAGTGCAAGAATTATGGGACTTCTCTGAGGTGAGTCAGTGACACTAGTTACCTGCAAAGATCTAGTGATCACAGTCAATTTCTCTCATTTAAGTAGCAAGACATTTAAGTTACAAAAAGAAACTGGAAGCAGAGCATTCATTTCCACCACTGTTTTTATAATTCTAAAATGAACGGTCTCCAGCTCAGTTGGTGACCAGTCCATCTCCTTATCAGCAGACTTACCGAGGGAGAGGATTCCTGCCTGTGATGCACATGACAGAGCCCATGTATCTCTGAGCTTTATCCCATTAAGGCCAGTTGTAACTACACAGGGTGATCACCATTGTACTAAGTATAAAATCTACTTGCAGATTCAAGCTTTCTTGCTGGGATCAAGGGAGGAGAAGTATTGATTGAACAAATGGGTCATCTTTATAGACTGGCAAGCCCCATCCTAGGCTCAGAAAGCCATACACTTACAAACATGTTCATGCTGGCATGCTTCTACTCGCTGTAATTTAGCTCAAAAGTCAAAATTAATTTATCCTGAGATGAAATAACAGGGTAGCTTGGAAAGGAACTAAAAGTCAAGTGATTTGACTACCAGGTAAAATCTAGTCTTATTATTCAAAGTGCACTGGCTAAACTTAACCAGGTTATCATTGTCGGCTTCCTTCAGCAGTATCTAATGAAGTGATAAAGATCTGCATTGGGCACTTGACTATTTGCTCTTGTGATCTAGTATTCCCAAGAATAGTATGCCCTCTGAAGTTGATTCAGCATTTCTTCAAAGTGTATTTTAGTGATGTGAACTTTGGACTCTGAATGGTAGGGTTTGGATCCATGTTTATTTGCTCTAATGCCTGATCTCTTGGGACTGGAGAGATTGTGGAGGAATGAGAGCACTTGGTCTTCCAGAGAGCCTTGATCAGCTCCAAGCACGCGCACTGCACAGCTCACAACTGTCCGCAATTCTACCTTCATGGAATTCGACACCCCCTTCTGGCCTTCAACATGACCTGCATACACATAGTCCACATACAGACAAAAACATAAACACACACAAAAATAAAATGAGTATTTATTTATAGAAAGACTTGGTTCCTTCATTTGTAAAATGCTCACCTTATTGCACTATTTAAAAACCAAATGATACATCTAAAGCATGTGTGGCAATCATGCATCTAAGTGTCTGGAGTATGTTAGATACCCAGGAAATAATTTTTTCTTATTTTTTTTCCAAACTCTGCCCTGGGATAAAAAAGTAAGCATCAGTTTGATAGGCCACAGGACAGGTGGGTACAAATTAGAAACTAGTAGGTAGACAGAAGATACAGCGTGAAGTGTACACCTGTCTGTACCTGGTGCGTTTCCACCAACAGCGCTCATGAGAACAGAACCGGCTTCATCTGCATTCCTCGTAAGAATTTAGATTAATATCATTGAGTATTTCACTCCTCTCATCATTGCCTTGGAAAATCTAGAGCACTTTACTCCTGGCAAGTATACAGTTATTGAATGGAATTTATTTATTAATTTGTATAATTTCATGCGTTTTGCATTAGTAAATAACCTATCCACACTAATAATTATTTTGATGTCAGAAACTTACAATATTATAAATATTATTCAAGATATTATAACTATTTTAGATGAATATAACATGAACATTTTACACATTCCATTGCATTGATATATAAACAGGTATACCCTTCATATACACATATATCTTAATCTGGTTGCTCAGAATAAGATTCGGTGTTAGTTCATCCTCATTATGGCAGGAAGTATGGCAGCATACAGGCAGACATGCTACTGAAGAGGAGGCTGGGAGTTCTACATCTAGTTTGGCAGGAAGAGAGAGAGACACTCGTCTGGTCTGGGCATTTGAAACCCCAAAACCCATGCCAGTGACACACTTCCTTCAACAAGGCCACACCTACTCCAATAAGGCCACACCTACTCCAATAAGGCACATCTCAATTCCTGTCAAGAGCTGCCACTCCCTAAAATCCAAGCATTCAAATATATAAGCTTATGGGAGCCATTGCTATTCCAACCCCCACACATGCTGAATATAGACAGCATTGTGTGGTCCTGGAGAAGCAGACTGATTCTGAAAGACCAAAGTAGTTTATATGCCTCACTCCTTCCTTATGGATGGTGAGGTAAGTTTCTACATATGTGACCGAGCTTCTGTGCCAGGATCAGGGGAGAGACAGGCACTAGACAAAAGTAGAGTTATATAGTTCAAGGTTGTTGGGACTCTACATCAGGGAGGAGAGCTTCCTCAAAACTGTAAGCAGGAAGGATAGAGCACAATTTTTGGAAGATCTGCAAGGTCACAGAATTGCTTGCTTATATGGCCCTGAAGTGAGCCTCAGAATGGCCCAGCCTGACTTCTGATAGAGTAAGCAGCCAGAATATCTGTATCTAATAGCTTCTAGTGCTTCTTAGCCCTCCACTACCACATACCCTACTTGTATGAATAAGTAGATGATGGATAGAGAGATAGACAAACAGTGACTTTGTTACTTTTGCACTGCTGTGTTAATACACCATGACTAAGGTAACTTACAGAGAGTTTTGTTTGTTTGTTTGTTTGTTTGTTTGTGGGGGAGGCTTAAGGATTCAGAGGGTTTGTTCGAGCCCATGACCATTATAGTAGGAAGCATAGCAGCAGGCAGGCATGGTGCTAGAGCAGTATGTGAGAACTCACATCTTGATCCACAAGAACAAAGCAGACAGAGATATACTGAGAATGGCATGCGCTTTTTAAAACCTCCAAGCCAGTCTCCAGTGACATACTTCCTCCAATATGGCCACAGCTCCTAATCCATCCAAACCATTTAACTATGAGCCAAGTATCCAAATATATGAACCTATAGGAGCCATTCTCATTCAAACAACCACAGAAAAATGATAGATAGATAAACAGATGGATAGATAGACAGACAGACAGATAGATAAACAGACAGATAGATAAATGATCCTATATGTTCTCTGTAATATTGTGACTGAACTTCATTTATGTGTGTGCCTAGACCTAGTATTATATAATAATATCCTCCAACTTGAGACATTTCTCCTATAGAAAAGAGGGAGACTAAAAAGATTCAGAAATAACAAAACCTACCCAAATCTAGGAAACCTTACAAGATTCATAAAAGCTCCCTAAAGTTTTATAAGAAGTAAACAATTACTAAGAAGAAAAGACTCTCTGACCCACTGCCAGAGCTGTGTGTAAGTCATTTAGGGAGTTCTGGGAAGGTAGCATTCACAATTGTCCCACGACAGGGTGGGATTCATATGAGAATGCTGCTTTGAGATCATCCAAATCCTGCAAAGAATTCCAATGCGGCACTGCTCTGCTAAGCTATGGTCGAGTGGGATTATTTCTTTGGTCTGTTGCTGCTATTCTATATTGGTTGCACAGTTATTTTGTTTATGTGTCTCCAGGAAAAGTCACACAACACCTAGACAAAAGGGATCTTTGACTTAGGCTTTATAGTTTAGAGAATCCTACTTATCATAAATAAGGTAAAAGGGCATTTGTTGAAGAAAACATAGCAGTTATGTGCTCAGAACTCAAAATTGCCACAGAACAGCTACCATCCTACACACTGCCCTCTGGTTTCTCTCAGGCTCTCAGGACAACCTCTCTACACTTGTCTCCCAATATAAAGCACACACAGCACCTGTGTTTGTATGCCATGAGCATTTGTGGGTTATGCTGCTATTGACACTGGTACTGATGTTGCTGCTTCTGACTTTGATACTGATGCTGCTGCTATTGACACTGATACTGATGTTGTTTTCCAATATGGAGAAACAAAGCATTAGAACTGCTTAGCTGAAAAGGTAAACATATGAGTTATCATGTCAAGTTCTCTTCAAATAGCTGAAATTCAAACTGTTCTTATACAACCCTGGCTCCCCAGAAGCACCGAGCATTCTTTTCATGCTTTTATTTGTGTCTCAATTCATAATTTCAGAGGCTCTCACAAATAAATATGGCATTTACAGCACTTGCATAGGGTGACTGGGGAACACTTTGCAATATCACAGTACCTTTATTCTTAAATTTATGTATGTATGTAAATCTAGGTGTAACATTCATGAAGCATGGTGGGAAGCTTTACGCTAGCAAGTAGGTAGGCTTTAGGTGCTAAAACTAGAATAATTTTTGTTTCTCAAAAACAAGATTTAATTATATTTTTACAAAATAAAAATGTTACCTTTATTTACATAACTTCAAGCAAGAATGTAGAAATGGTTAATTGCAATTTATATTTTATTCTTTGCTATAATAGTCTGAAATATTTAGAAGAAAAAGAAATTTTAAAAGTATACATAAATGTAAATTTAATTCATATGCAATATTTACTGGTAATAATTTTTTAGAAAAAATATTCATTGACATTTTATTGCAGTTTAATTTTTATTTTTTAGATTATTGCCATGAGCAGAAAAACAAATATTCAAAAATTTTGGTTGCAATAACCAATTATTTTTGTTGAAATTAAAGTAAAGAAATAAAATACATAGATACCTTTGTTTTATTCCTTGATGAAACATCACTGGCTGTCTAAGTTCGGGTTTTTCTTGCTATGAAGAGATGCCATGACCACCACAACCTTTATAAAGAAAACATTTAATGAGAGTGGCACAGTTACAGTGTTAGATAGAGGTCCAATTCATTACCATCATGGTAGGAGCACAGTGGTGTGCAGGCAAACATGTGTACTGGAGAGGTAACTGAGAAGCCCACATCTTGCAGGCAACAGGAAGTTGACTGAGACACTGGATGATATCCTGAGCACAGAAAACCTATAAGCCTGCCCCTATAGTGACACATTTCCACTCACAAGGCCATGCCCACTCTAAGAAAGCCACACTTATTAATAGTGCCACACTTTATAAGATCATGCAGGTCAATTACATTTAAGTTACAACAAAAGCCATAAAAATGACTCAGATTTTTTTCAGTAACAATTAAATTTTGTCATCTTTGATTTTATGCCAAAGAACAACTTTGTACATATTTGTTGATTTTGCCATTAAAAAACTATAATTATCAAGACATGAAAAATAGATATTTTAGAATCCCTTAGCTTAGTCTACAACCTTTGGATATTCATGTGAGTCTCCATTTGTACTCTTGCATTAGACTCTACAAATATTAGGATAAGCCTACAGCCCGTTCTCAAAACATTCAGAATGGCAAGTAGGAAGTTGGAGGTAAAGTTGTGATCATGTACATGGGGTCAAATAAATGATACCTTTCCTCCAGCCTTTTTAAGAAGAGAGGTTACATTAGTTATTTCTTTAACTGCTGTTGTTCACAAATGCAATTTCAGAAAGAAGGGTTTGTTCTGGCAAGGAGATAGAGTCCACCATGGCAGAAAAACAATGGTAGAAAGAGTGTGAGGCAGTTTGTCTATTGCATCCCCACTCAGGAAGCAAAGAGATATGAATGTTAGTATTCATCCAGCTTTATGCCTTTTTCCATATTTTTTAGTCTGGGCCCTAAATTAAGGTGACACTCACACTCAAGGTGGATCTTCTTTAGTCAGTGAAAATTCTCTGAGAAGCCCCTCAAAGTGCAGGACAGAGCTTTGCCTCCTAGTGACTCCAAATCTAGTAAAGTTGAGAAGAAAAATGAATCACCACAGAGACATTAAAGTAGGTAAATGTGCTAACATTTCAGGAGTTCTTCTAGTGCTTGACATACTAGAGTAGGAAAGATGGAGCCTGTTAGGCAGTAACCACATGTGGAGGTTGGCTTCTTCAGGAGTCCTAAGACTTTAGTATATGTGATTATGTCTTTAGTACATGTGACAGGATATAGAAGTGAACATTCTGAGCACTTGCCTGTTACTCAGCCTGGTAACAATGATTCCCAAGTCAGAACAGGAAACAGCAAGATAAAGTCTTTGCGGCCACTAACTCTTCAGGTATATGTCCCTTGGAGTAGACTTTATTGATTCCCCAGCAATGGATCCAGTCAGAGTGTAAGACATTTTTTGGTGCGAAGCATATCCTGCTAAGTACTCTGCTTGAGAAGGCTTCCAAGTGAGGAACAGGAATTGCAAATATCTTGGTGCTCAGAAAATATAAAACAGGAAAAGAGATGCTATAATGTGTAAAATAACCAAGTTACAAATGCTACTTCCTTCCTAAACATTTGTTTGGCTGACCTATTTCTTTATTCCCAATCACTCTATGTAACTCGCTGGTAATCTAGACTTCTTGGTGATATTCCCATTTTCCAGGAAGTTAAAGGAAGGGTGAGCCAGAATCACAAAGGTGAGGTAAAGATATGAAAGTTATAACACATGGGTTTGAATGGCTTGATGAACTCCTTGTCCAAGAAGAAGCTGCCACATACTAATGCTTCTGTGACCCCACTTCTAAGAAGAATCAGACAAGATATCATTGCCTACCTGCTGCTTTCATCCTGTAAATAAGCAGTGTAGTGTATGCCCAGAATAGGCCCAATTCTCTCATTTTAGTGGGGAGAGATACAGAACTGCTGAAGTGAAGAAGGCGACATGGAGATCTTAGTTTCACCAACTGACTACATGACCTTGAATGGGTCATCTATGTCCTCATGCCTAAGTTTCCTTAGGGGGAAAAATGCTAAAAATGTTGTTCTGTGAAAACCCCATCTGCCTTTCTGTGCCGCAGAAGGAAGCTGGGAAAGCTGAGATCCTGTGCATGGTTTCAGCAGTAAGGAAGAACAGCTTTCTACAAACGATGCCAGGCTCAGCCTCTCTCAGCTGCCCTACAGAATGGTGGCCAGTGGAATAATAAAACACATCACCACCTTGTCATCCCCATCCCCAGCGAACTGAACGGCAGCCATGTTCTTGACTAAACTATGTCCTCCATTTATCCTAGTGATTTGGAGGCTCTGGAGTGATTAAGAAATATGAGCAAGGCTCTGATAAAGCTCTGGTCTCCAAGGTCCCAGAGAAAAAGATGTTAATTCCTTCTAGTTTTGACCACAGTAGGAATATCTTCTTCTCTAGGACTCCCCAAGCCCCATGACAACAAAATCACTGAGTCCTTAGGCCGCAAAACTTGGCATTCTCAGCAACTGACTACTTAGTTTTAACACTACATTTACAATTTGAAAAATAAATAAAAAGATTCTATTATAAGGCCTCTAATTTCCCCCTTTGTGTAATGGACAGAGCACCATATGTTTCTTTCCCTCATTCACAAAGAAAACCTTAAGAATAAAGGAGATAACCGGACGCTCTCCCTATCTAACAGTGCTTTGTTTGGTCTGGCCCATGGACACCCATGCTGCTTCACTAATCCAGACAGAAGAGTTGGGAAGACACTGTGGAAAGTTCAGAGCAGATAAAAAATAAATTTCCAATGAACTGCTTAAATAACCCCCTCAACTTCCTCCCCTGACAAAGAATGACCCTGCAGATAGAGAGAAAATCCTGTCTCTGCATTCCCAACCATCTTTCCCATATCTACTCTGTACACATGTTCAGAAAATTTTCTAGGAAAATGGTCTAATTTAGATGCTATTCATTGATGACTACCATGAGATAAGTATACTGCTATTTTGAGGTTGATGACTCAAAGGAGTAACTAGTACTGAGACTTTCATCTTGGAAAGATGATGATGATGAAGAAAATATCTTGTCAAGGAGGACTTTACCACCAATCTGTCCAAAGACCACCCTTTCTTAAGTCATGAAGCCTGGAGAAGATGGCTACAAAGGAATGCCAGAATTGTGTACTTCCCAGAGCATGGCTAAGCCTCTTACGTTAGAAAATCCTTGGGATATTTGAATAAAAGTTATCACGTTAATTTCACATGTCCCCCATAGCTTCATGTTCCGAGTTTTATTTTCCAACTGGTGGAACCTGGAGGAAGTGGAAACAAAGGTAGAGGAAAGTCACTAGGCTAGGTAAGCCTCTGAATGTTGTTTCTGGTCCCTCTGCTTCCCAGACCCCCACAATGTGAGTGATGTCTACCAGATGCGCTGTCACCATGCTGTTAATTGCTGCACCATGCCTTCCTCCCCCATGGTGGGATGAGTCCTCAGCTATGAGCTAAAATAAAATTGTCCTCTCTCAAGTTGCTTCTTTTAGATGTTGTGGTCACAGTCACACAAAAGGTAACCTCGTCTGTAAACATCGTCATTCATTTGTATTTCAGTGGGCAAAGCAGAGGCTACTGGAGAAAGCAGTCAGTACATAGTAAGACTTGGATGTGAGCACAGCCTGTACCACCAGAGATGCTACCTGGCATACCTTACACCTCCGAGCAAAGCAAGCCCACCCAAGTGAGGTCCCTTTAACAATGTTTTTCTTAGTAAAAGTTAAGGCCTGCAAAGTTGTTTGGGACTTTCAGCTCTGACACTGCCCCCTTGATTTGCTCCCACCATTTGGATTTATGAACCAAAGCCAAGAAAGCAAAGTTAATTCCAACTGCAGCTTGTTTCCTTGATGACCCCTGATAGTTCAGCCTTGCTCAATGGGCCTGTCTTCATTGAGGGACAGGCACGGGAGATGGAGGGGACTGCAAAGCAGGGAAAGAAAAATGGCAGCAACTTAGGAACCACAGGCAACAAGCAAATACAAAATGCAATTTTTCACCTGCAAAGGCCTTGGACAGTTCCATCTCTTGGCAAAGCAAGAACTAAAGCAGAAATTGATTCCCTCTGGGAGCATATTCTCGATAATGGCTCCAAAGTGCTCTATGAAGCCTTTAAACTTGGTAGTACCCTCCCGGGTTAAGTCTTGTGGTCATCTGCTCCTGTGTGTGAAGTAGAGATCAATTTTCATCTCATTTAGAAGACAAGGAAATTTGAGACTCAGAGTTGTAAAGTGCTTTGCCTAAGGTAACACAGCTAGGAAAATTAAGATTAAACACAGATTTGTTTTTTTTCTGATGGCCAGAACTAGAGTCTTTCCAATCATCCCTCATGCTTCTTAAAAGCCACGTGGCTCCACACTCCACTCCAAGCTATTCATCCAGTAGAAAGAACAATATAAGTTATCTACAAAGACTTGTATACAAGTTTTCTGGAAGCTTTATTACCATGTCCAAGCTGGAGATGTTCCAAATTCCCATCAGGGAGGAATGGGGTGAGGGTAGTGGATCCTATCTGCCACCCCTGCATTGGGGAGGTGGAAGCAAAAAGATCCTGGTGGGAAGATAACCTGAGCTGCATAATAAGACCTCATCTCAAAAATAATGATAAATAATAGATTATTGACTAAGGAAATTCTATTATATGCATGTAATTAATGTTCTTCAACAGTAAAGGGGGAGAATTATTGATATGTACAAGAACATAATGAGTATTAGAATATTCTGGATGAAAGAAGTCAGAACATAAAGAACATAAGCTGCATGGATCCACTTACATAAAGCTCTGGAAGAGGCAACGATATTTATGGTGACAGAAAGCAGATCAGCGGCTGCTTGCAGATGGAGGGACTGGAGCAAAAAAATGACAAGATTCTGGGTAGTAGACAGAAGCATCACAGTTATCATGGAGACAGTTTCCCAAGTGTGTGCATTACAAGATTTATCAAAGTGAACACCTTTTATATATAGTTTATGATGCACCAATTATACACTAATCCTGCTGTTTTTAAAATGCACATAGCTCCATATAGTAATGGAGCGGTCCTCACCTCACCCATTCCCCAAAGAAGTTCCCCTCCTCAGCTCTTGGTCTGCAAGGATTTCTGATGGGGATGTAGAAAGGGACTTGATAGTAAGCAATTGCTGCCATAATCACAGTGTTAGTCTCTTCCTCCTCTTTGTGAGTACAGATTTAGGTTGATTGTAGCTTCACTCTAGGCAAAGGATTCTTTTCTCTCCTGCCTGGGGATCACTTAGCAAAACAAACAGAAGCAGTTATCATTATTCTTCCTATTAAATAAGCCTAGTAAACATTTGAACTAGCCTTTCAGATGTAAGATAGATGTTCCCATTGTAGAGCCTGGAAAAAATACAGACATGGAACATGGAGAGAGAGAGAGAGAGAGAGAGAGAGAGAGAGAGAGAGAGAGAGAGAGAGAGAGAGAGAGAGAGAGAGATTGGAAAGGCTGAAGCCAAGCTCTTAATGCTTTTCTCAGAGTGGGTTGCCAGGCAGCAGGCCTGCTGTGAACCTCCCCATGGTTCTCCTGGCCTAAAATACTTATCAAGAGCCCATCAAACAGCATTCTGGGAGTCAATATGCCAAATGGACTCCAGAAATTATATGTGCTCCTCTTCTCTGAATATAGGAAAGAGAATCAAACCCTCAATTCCTTACAAATAAACTGAACTTGAGCTGAGATGCCCTACTGTGTGGTCAACACAGTGGCAACTGTAAAACCTATGGCAAAGTGAATAAACGCACTTGCCACCAAGCCAGACAACCTGAGTTCAATTGCTGGAAACCACAAAGTGGAAGGAATGAGCTGTAGCAAGAGGTTTCTGGCCCCTAACCCCATGGTTCTGCCCACCACTGCTGCTTCTGGACCAGCAATCCCAAAGTCCCAAAGAAACACACAGATGCTTTTATTTATTTCATCATGCTTGGCCTATGTTTCAGGCATATTGCTAGCTAGCTCTTTCATCTTAATCCAACCTATCTCCATTAATCTGTCCTGCCACGTAGCTTGTGGCTTACCTGTGTTCCTTACATGTTTGTTCTTGGGATCTGGATCATGTCTCTTTCTGACTCCACTCTCCTCCTACCTATGTCGATTTCCCTGCCTACCTATGGTGCCTGATATAGGCCAGAACAATTCCTTTATTTAAAGAATGATATTCACAGCATACAGAAAGACATTCCCACATCATAGAACTAACTTCCACAAGTTGTCTCTGGCCCATACATACACACACACACACTACACACGTAGACACACACACACCACTGTGGCAAAATAACTCAATCAGTTTATAAAGGGAGAAAGTCTATGTTCGGCTCAATATTTTAGAGGTTCCAGTCCTTGGCCACTTGACCCTGTTGCTCTGCTGTAGTAACCTAGCACAACATAGGGGAAGGATGCAGTAGGAAACGCCTATTTACCTTACAGTAACCAGAAAGTAAAGAGAAAGATCAGAATAAGCCAGGGTCCCAATACCCACTTCAAGGATGTCCCAGTGATCTAAGTAACTTTCTTCTACTAGATTCTACCGTTTCCAGTAGCAGCACAGGCTAACAACCAAGATTTTAAAAACATGGGCCTTTAAGGGACACATCAGTTCCTAGCAACACACATGTATTGGAAGAAGTTTCTTAAAGAAAATAGTTAATGTAATTGTGGAAGCCAAGAAGTCCTACAAGGTGCCATATGCAAGCTGTAGAATAAGAGAAGTCAGTGGTATAATCTACTAAGAATCTAAAGGCCTGAGGGCCAGGCATGCTGATGCCCAGGACAGAAGAAAATACCTGTCTCAGCTCAAGAAAAGAAATTGAATTTGACTTTCCTCCACCAACCAGACAAGTGCTGGTTAGTTTTATGGCAACTTGACATAAGCTAAAGTCGTCTGTGAGAAAGGACTCTCAATTTAGAAAATGCCTCCATAAGATCACACAAGGCAAGTCTACAGGCATTTTCTTCATTAGTGGTTGATGTGGGAAGGTCCAGCCCCTTGTGGGTGGGGACACTCCTAGGCTTGCAGTCCTGAGCTTTATAATGAAGCAGACTGAGCCAGCCAAGAGAAGCAAATCAATAAGCAGCACCCTTTTCATGGCTTCTGCATCAGCTCCTGCCCCCAGCTTCTCGTTCTGTTTGAGTTCCTGTCCTGACTTCCTTCATTGTTAAGCAGTGCTGTGGAAGTGTAAACCAATAGACCCTTTCCTCCCTAGGTGGCTTTGGTCATGGTACTTTATCATAATAGTAGCCCAACTAAGACAATAGCCATTCACATTGGTGAGGATTTTTTTTTTTCTTAATGGGCATATTGACTCCAATATTAACTTCTAGAAACAGCATCATAAACGCACACAACAATAAGATTTGACCACATATTTAGGTAATTTTTACCCCACTCAAGTTGATAAAAGCAACTAACCATTTCTTAATGAACCAGCTCTGAAGATGCAGGCCTTGATGACTTTGTAGGTAATGGCATCCCTGCATCATAACACTCCATGGGATTGCTCAGAAAAACTGAGATTAAATATGCTGGTGTTGCCTATTAAGATGTTCACACCTACTAAATTGGAGTTTCAGGGTACTGCCAAATAATTACCATGATATTGAACTCCCGAATGTAATGCCTTTTTAGAAGGTAATTTTAAAATTAAAATATAATTACATCACTTCACCCTTACCCTTTCCTGTCTTCATATTCTTCCATGTTTCCTCCCATCCTTCCCATGTCCATTCCCCATTCCCTCTCAAACTGATGGCCTCTTTGATTATTATTATTGCTTCATGTTATGTATATTTGTTATTTATATATTTTATTATATTATGTATTATTTATATGTAAAACAATATTCAGAAGTCACCAAGTTAGTGTATATATATATTATATAGTGTATATATACACACATATATATGCATAAATACGTTAATATATCCTGCTGAGTCTGTTTTGTTGTTGTTGTTGTTGTGTATATGTAATTTCCAGACTAACCTCTTTGAACTGGATAATCAATTAAGGGGCTCATCCCTGGGAAAGACTAATTCTTCCTCTCTCAACTGTGTTTAGTTCCCTATAGTTCTTTGTCTAGGATAGGACCCCTTCAGAATTTTCCTGCCTGTTAGTGTGCCTATTGAAAGTTGTCTTTGTTAAGGCTTTGTTTAGACAGTCATATTATGTGTGTGTATGTGTGTGTGTGTGTATGTATGTATGCGTGTGTTTATTCCAGATAAATAATATATATTCAATGTAGCTTCTCTGTCATTTCTAGGATAAGTGATCTCACAACAGAGTTCTTGGTCCTTGGACTCTTAGCATCTTTCATCCTACCTTGATATTCTCTGAACACTGAGTGCAGGAGTTGTATTGTAAATGCCTATGTTAGGGCTAGGATCCTCATGATCCATTGATTTTTGCACTATGACCACTTGTGGTTTTCTGTAATAGTCTCCCTTTGCTGTAAAGAGAAGCTTTTTTGGTTAGAGGTATAAGGATATGTTTTGGGATGCCAATCTAATAAAGTGACAACACTCATGACCTTGCTACCCCACATAGTTGCCTGAGTTTCTATTACCAAGCATGATTTCTGTCTCTTTGAAAGTGCCATCTGTCCAGTTAGATAGCTGTTAATGCCAAGATATGAGTGCCACAGTTGCGTCTTGGGGGGGGGGAATCTTGTTATGCTGGTCATCATTGTAATTCATAGGTGTCACAATTAGGTAGGACTATTAATCTTCTTTTCCTTGGTAGCTTACATAGTAATTTCTGATATTATCAAGGCTAGACCACAGGAAGGAAGCTTTCAGGTTAGATCTAGCTCAAATCTAAGTGCCATGTTCTGAGTGTGTGATATATTCCACACGAGGGACTTGGCTCTAGTCTCTGAGAGGCAGCCAAGGGCAACAACAATACCCTGTATTGTTTTGAAAGTCACTTGGACCATCCTGACCAAGAACTCAAACTGTTTCTCATGACTACTACTGGAGTTTTGGTTAAATAATCTATGGTTCTTGTAGGGAGAGTTATCAGCCCAAGTGGCATAACTTCATATATAAAATATTATTTTAGATAAATATAAAATAATATGATTCCTGGAGGCTTTCTCACACATCCTTGGTGTTCTTTGTTTCTCTTTTCTCATTATCTTCTGTATCATATTGACCTCCTTCCCTCTTTCTATTTAGGGTCCCCTCTACTTTCTAAATTTCCCGTGTCATATCACCTGCATCCTTCCATGACCCCTCTACCCACACTCTGCACAGTCTCTTTCATCTTTGTTTCCTAGCTCCAGAGCTTGAGATGTGAGTATAGAAAAAACCTCAGAAACAAAGACGAAAGAAAGCTTGCAACTCTGTGTTTCTGTGTCTGTGTTTCTTCGCCCAACATCATCTTTTCTAGTTCTGTCAATTTACCTGCACATTTCATCTTCTTTGCAGTAAATGGTGTTCCATGTGTAGTGGCTGGCATTTTCCCTATTCATTCCACATCCAAGGACCTTTAGGTTGTTCCCATTTCCTAACTGCTGTGAAGTAGCAGCAATGAAGGAGGCTGAGCAAGTATCTTGGTATAGGATGCTGAGTGCTTTAGGCAAATGCCAATACAAGTGTAGTTGAATTATGTTGTAGGTTTGTTTTCGCTGTTTGAGCATTGTCTAAACTGGTTCTCAGAGTGGCTGCACCAGTTTGCATTCTCAACAGTAAGTGAGGGCTCCCGGGACTTTCCTCATATCCTTGTCTGTGTGTGTTATTGGTTGCTCTGATGATCATAGCCATTCTGACTAGTATGAGAAGAAACCTCAGTTGTTTCGGTTTGCACTTCCATAATTGCTAAGAGTGATGAACACTTTTTGAAGCATTTCTTAGACATGTTTACTTCCTCTATAAAGAACTGTCTTCAGATATATGCTGGTTGGTTTTTGTCAACTTCAAACAAACCTAGACATACATGTGAAAGGGAAATCTTAATTGAGAAAATGTCTCCATAAGAGTGGCTGTAGGAAGTTCTCTAGAGTGACTTCTTGACTGATGATTGACATGGAAGAGTCCCATCCACTGCAAACATTCCTGGACAGGTGGTCCGTAAAATTTTAAAAAAGCAGACTGAGCAAGCTCTAAGGAGCAAGCCAGTAAGCAGCATTCCTTTGGTTTCAAATTGATGTCCTTAATCCACTTGGAGTTAATTTCTATGCATTGTGCTAGGTACAGCTCTAATTTCTTTCTTCTGCATATGTATGTCCAATTTTCCCAGCACCATTTGTTAAAGGTTCTGTCTTTTATTCCAGTGTATGTTCTTGGCTTCTTTGTCAAATATCAGATGTCTGTAATCATATGTACTTATGCTCCAGCGTTTTAATTTGTCCCATTGGCTACATATCTGTTTTGGTGTCAGTACCGTATTGATTCTATTACTATAGCTCTATAATATATTGACATCTGGAATCCCTCCAGTACTGTTCTTCATGCTTAGGATTGTTCTCACTACCGTAGATCTTTTTAGGGTTCTATATGAATCAGGATTTTTTTTTATTTCTGTGAAGAATGTTATGGTTATTTTGATTGGGATTACATTGAATCTATAAATTGCATCTGGTAGAATGGTCATTTTCACAAAATTATTTCTACTGATTGATGAATATGGGGAAGTCTTTCTATTTTCTAACATCATCTTTCATCTCTTCAGAGATCTGAAGTTTTAAGAGTTGAGGCCCCTCTTCCTTGGCTAGGTTTATTCCATGTTATCTTATTGTTTCTAATGCAGTTGTAAATGGGAATGTGTCATGACTGTTTACTCAGTGTATTTGTTGGTAGTGTGTAGAAATGCTACTGAATTTTGTAAGTTGGTTTATATACTGCTGAAATTGTTGATTGCTTTCTAGACATTTTCTGGTATACTTTTTGGAATCTCTTGTCTATAATATCATATCATCTGCAAATAGAAATAATTTGGTTTGTTTTTTGTCTTATTTGTATCCCTTTAATTTCTTTCTCTTGCCTTATTGCTCAAGCTAATGCTTTAAGCACCATATTAAAATGGAGTGGAAATAGTGGAGATCTTTGTCTCATTCCTGATGCTAATAGGATTGCTTTGAGTTTCTCTCCATTTAGGTTAATGTTGGCTGTGGGTTTGCTATATATAGCCTTTATTATGTTGCTGCATGATTCCTCTAGTCTTTCTCTATGCCTTTATCATGAAAACATGTTGGGTTTCATCAAAGGATTTTCCTGCATCTACTGAGATGGGCATTTAATTTTTGTCGTTACGTTTATTTATATAATTTATTACACTTATTAATTTAGGTGCATTGAACAAACCCTCCAGTTCTAAAATAAAGTCAATTTGATCGTGGTGGATAATCTTCTTGATATGTATGCATATTTGGTTTGCAAGTATTTTATTGAAGATTTTGTATCTACATTCATCAGGAATAAGGTTCTGTAGTTTTGGTTGTGTATTTACCTGATTTTGGTATTAGCAAAATGCTGGCTTTGTGGAAGGAGTTTGGGAGGTTTCTTCTGTTTCTTTCTTTTTAAAAAATAATAATTTATAAAGTATTTGCTGTAAATCTTTGGAAGATTTGACAGATTTGTGCTATGAATCCATCTGGATCTAGCCTTTTAAAAAATTTTATGAGAGTCTTTTTATTTACTGCTTTTTCAATCTCATCATTTGTTATGGATCTGTTTAGGTTGTTGATCTATTGCTGCTGGCTTGACTTTGGTAGTTTGGATGAATCTGAAAATTCATCCATTCCTTTTAGATTTTTCAACATAATCGAGTACATTTTTAAGTATTCCCTTGGGCTGGAGGAGTGGTTCAACCATTAAAAAGTCAGGCTTACAACCAAAAATATAAAATAATTCTTTATAATTCTTTCTGTTGGCTAAACCAAGGATCTGTTGATCGTGTTTATCTTCTCAAAGAACCAGATATTAGATTCATTGGTTTTTTGTTTCTATTTCATTAATTTATGCTTTATTTTTTATTATTTCTTTCCATTTACTGATCTGGGTTTGGTTTTTCCAAATTCTTGAATTGCATCATTAAGTCACTTAATTGTACTCTTTCTGATTTTTTTTTAATGTAGGTTCTTAGGGCTATAAATTTTTCACTTAAAACTGTTTTTAATGTGCCCCAGAGGTTTTTCTGTATTGTGTTTTCATTTTCATTTAGTTCCATGGGTTTTTTTTTTTTTCTTAATTTCTTCTTTGACCCACTCATTGTTCAGTAATGACATATTTAATCTCCATGAGATTTTGCAGTTACTAAAGATTTGTTTGCTGCTAATTTTGCTTTATTGCACAATGGCCAGATAAGATACATGGAATTATTTCTGAGTTTGTTTTGTGTCTGTTCCCCAAATGGTGTCAAAATAGAGAAATGTCCATAGGCTGCTGAGTACAGTGTATATTCTCTGTTGTTTGTGTGGAGTATTCTGTAAGTATGTTAGATTTATTTGATGTAAGATGATATTTAATTCTGAAGTTTCTCTGTTTTTATCCAAAAAATATCTATCTATTGGCATAAGCAGGGTATTGAAATGGCCCATTGTGTTGGACTGATATTGATATACACCTCTAATTCCAGTACTATGTTTATTTGTTTGTTGTTTTTCAAGACATAGTTTTTCTGTGTAATAGCCCTGGTTGTCCTGGAACTCACTTTTTAGACCAGGCTGGCCTTGAACTCACAGAGATCCCCCTACCTCTGTGCTGGGATTGGAGGCATGTCCACCATACCCAGCCATCAGTTCATCAGAGTCTGCTACACAAACACGCAGTATTTATTGTTTTCTTGAGTTCTTAACTGGAAGGCAGTACCGGTCTTTGTCTCTTTGGGTTCGTTTTAGTTTGAAATTGATTTTGTCAAAGATCAGGAGGCCTCTGTTGTTCACCTCCTGATCAAATCTGCTGGTGACACTCTTTACTGCTCTCTTCCTAACTCATGCCCATCTTTAAATCTGAAAGAAATTCATTGCAAATAACAGAAAAGCAGGTTATTTCTTTTTATTTGTTTGGAAGGTTGGTTTTTTATTTTTTATTTTTTTTTTTGTTTTTGGTTTTGCGGGGTTTTGTTTTTGTTTTTGTTTTTTTGAGCAGAGTCTCACTGTATAACTCTAGCTGCCTTGGAACTCACTATGTAGACCAGGCTGGCCTTTGCCTCCTAAATTCAGGGATTAAAAATAAAGATTTTTATAGCACTAAGTTCAGTTTCGAATTTTGGATTTTATTTTTTAATCTGTTCAACTGGCTTATGTCCTTTGATTGAAAAGTTGGAGCTATAAATATCTAAAGGTGTGTGTGTGTTGATTAAAGTCATTTGATTTGGTTTGCTTTTTACTGTTCTTGTTTTGGTCATGCTTTGTATTTCATTCATTTGTTTCCTTTCTAGACACCCCTGGTTGAATTTACTCCTCTCTTCAGTTCAAAGTATTGCTTCTAATATTCTCCTTAGGGCTATTTAAAAAACTATTTACATTATGGAAAGGTTTTTTTTTTTCTTTCTCCATACACTATAGTTTTTTCTGGATCCAGAAGTTTAGGTGGGCAATCATAGGCTTTCAGCATATATAATGAATTGTTCCAGGTTCTTCTAGCTTTCATTGAGAAACCAGCTGTTTTCTGGTATATTGCCCTCTATAAGTCTCTTTTTTTCTCTTACAGCTTTTAATATCGTTTTTTGTGCTGTATATTTAGTGTTTTATCTGTTATATGCCAAATGAGTGAGTTTCTTTCCTGGTCTTATTTATTAGGCATCTGTGTGCTTCTGTCTATATATCTGTGTCTTTTCTTAGTTTGTGAAAGTTTTCTTCTACACAATTATTAAAGATCGGGCCTGTGTCATTGACCAGGAATTGGTATATGCTTATTTTTTTTTTAATTTTTTTTTCTTTATTTTGTATTTATCAAAAAAAAACAGTAAAAAGAATTTAAAATGCAGAAGAGTTAACAATAACTATACAGAGGATAAGAATCATAAGCATGGCTTATCAAGGGTAGATATACAAATAAGATTGCTACACATATATTTTCTTTGTGTTCAGCTTTCCCTATATATCCTTATTCAAGGTCTCTTCCCCCTCCCAAAACATCTGGTCATTTTTCTTCTCTGCAACTGCCCATCTCCTCCCTGGGCAGGGAGCAGACAGTCCTATGGTCCCACTGACCCAATAATGCTTAGATCAGTCTCCACTTCTGGCCAAATCCAGTTCTTTCCCCCCTCCCTCAAGAGTGAGTCAGGTGTTCCTATAGTTGGAGTGGGGTTTGAAGGGTCAGTCCAGG
>PVIH01022662.1:0-26632 GCA_004025045.1 Sigmodon hispidus | reverse complement strand
GGGAATTCTCAGCAGAGGAACTACGAATGGCTGAAAGGCACCTGAAAAAGTGCTCTTCATCTTTAGCCATCAGAGAAATGCAAATCAAAACAACTTTGAGATACCACCTAACACCTGTTAGATTGGCTAAGATAAAAGGCACAGATGACAGCCTATGCTGGAGAGGATGCGGAGCAAGGGGAACACTCCTCCATTGTTTGTGGGATTGTAAGCTTGCTCAACCACTTTGGAATACAATATGGAGGTTTCTCAGAAAATTGAGAATCAATCTCCCCAAGGACCCAGCAATACCACTTCTGGGTGTATATCCTAAAGAGGCACATTCACACTCCAAAGGTATTAGCTTAACTATGTTCATAGCAGCATTATTTGTAATAGCAAGAACCTGGAAACAACCTAGATGTCCCTCAACTGAAGAATGGATTAACAAACTGTGGTACATCCTCACAATGGAATACTACTCAGCAGTAAGAAAAAAAAACGATATCCTAAAATTCACAGGCAAATGGATGGATTTGGAGAATATCCTCCTGAGCGAAGTATCACAAACTCAGAGAGATAAGCAGGGGATGTACTCACTCACTAGTGGTCTCTAAACAAATAAACAAGAAAAAAAGCCAAACATGCCCAAGCGGCAAACCACAACCACTGAACAGCTTGGGATCAGAAACACCCTGGACTGACCCTCCAAACCCCAGTCCATCTATAGGAACACCTGACTCACTCTTGAGGGAGGGGGGACAAAACTGGATTTGGCCGGGAGTGAAGACTGATCCAAGCATTATTGGGCCAGTGTGACCATAGGACTGTCTGCTCCCTGCCCAGGGAGGGGATGGGGAGTTGCAGAGAAGAAAAATGATCAGATGTGGTGGGAGAGGGAAGAGACTTTCAATAAGGATATACAGGGATGGAAAAAAAAATTCAGAGGGACTGAACACAAAGAAAATATATGTGTAGTAATCTTATTTGCATTTCCACCCTTGATAAGCCATGCTTATGATTATTATCCTCTATATAGTTATTGTTAACTCTTCGGCATTTTTAAATTCTTTTTACTGTTTTTTTGATAAATACAAAATAAAGAAGGGAAAAAAAAAAGAAAGTCTACACCAAAAAGGCCGTTTTTCACTATCAAGGTAGAATGGCTGGCGCAGCAGATGAGAAACTGATTTATATAAATGAAAAGACATACCTCGACCACAGAGGAAAAATGAATAAATAAAACAAATAGCAACCTTCAAGACAGATCCTTATGAGATGGTTATATCTGTTTGCTATTCCAAAGGAAATAAAAGCTAAACTGTTCTCTAATTCTTAGATTATTTTAAATATAAACTACAAAGATTTCATTGTTCTTTAAAATAAAAACATTTCCACTGTGAAAAAAAAGCACTAATATATAGAATAAATAGAGTATATTGAAAGCATCAGTAGAAATAACACAAATCACATACAATGAAAAGCCCATGAGAATAGCAGATGATTTCTCAGTAGAAAGTTTGAAAATCCAAAGAGCCTAAAACAATGCATCCAAGTTCTAAAAGTCCTTAAAGGTAAACTTAGACTTGTGTGCCTAGAAATGTTTAAATGTTTAAATGAGAAAGAAAATGTTCCCATGAAATAAAATTATATCTAGTACACATACACACCTAAAGAAAATACAAGAAGCAATATTTCAGCCCAAAAAGAAATTAGTATAACCAAAAGACTATAGAAATGAAAATAAAGCTGCAATTAGTATAACACAAATTACTACTGAAAATACAAACAAACCCATGCCAACAACACAGTGACAACTATCAGTATAAAACTTTCAATAATAACTTCAAATGTTAGCAATCTCAATTCTCCAGTCAAAAAATGCAGGCTGACTGAATAGATCAAAATCCATGTAACTGTTATTTGGATCAAATATATTTTAACTTTAAATGTAGATACCACCTTAGAGAGATTGAATGGACAATTGTACTCCAGTCAAATGGGATCAGAAAGTAAGCAGGCTTACTATGCTACTATCTGACAAAATGTACTTCAAGCTAAAGCTTATCAGAATAGATTTAAAAAGACACTTCATTCTAATCAAAGGAAAAATTTACCAAGAAGACATTACTATCTGAAACATATATGCACCAAATTTTGTGTACTCTATTTCATTAAAAGTCTATGACTATCCAGGTTATGGTGGAGCATGCACCCTCAATCTCAGCACTTAGGAGGCAGAAGCAGGTGGATCTCTGTGAGCTTAAGACCAGCCTGGTAGATAGGGAAAGTTCTATGTCAACTAGAGCTACACAGAGAAACCCTGTCTCAAAAAACCATAATTATTTTTAAAAGTGTACGACTGAAATTAAAGATACAGATCAACATCAATCAACTTATTAAAAGTAAATAATTTCTGCATTTAAGTTTCTCTTATGGAAAGGTCATTTGGAGATAATACAAGAAGAAAAACATTCTGATTTCAGATTTATTTCTGAAAAAATGACATTCTATATCAAATGAACAAAATTTTTAAGTGTCAGGTTGACAAGGGATGGACTTGTGATGATTAATATTGATTGTAAACTTGACTGAATATGGAATCACTTAGGAGACAAATATGTCTAAGAGGGAATTTCTAGAGTGAGATCATTCAGACAAGAATACCCACACTAATTATAGGGTTACACTATTCCACTGGCTGTCATCTCAGAGTGAATTAAAAAAGGAGAAAGTAAGCTTTATGATTCTCTGTTCCTGAGTATAAATGCAATGCAACAAGCTATTTGAAAATCCCGCTGTCATGAATTCCTCATATCCTTTCACAAACTCTAAGTTAAAATAAACAGTGCCTTATTTAAGCTGGTTTTGTTATAAATTTGTAACAATAGTGAAAATATCTATCCCTGCAAAACTAGAAGACCAGGTCAAACAGATAGATGTTCTAATTGAAACATAGGACTACAAGAAATGTGTAAACATAAAACAGAATTGCAAAGCTCAACTATTGAATTGAAAGTTACGGAAATATGTAAAATGTTGCATGAAAATTTGAGGCATTTACTATAAAATTTTCTTAAAGACAATATAAATAAACCTTCAAGTTCAATCGAGAACCCAGAAATAGAAGAAGCATGTAGGGGAAAGTTATCAAAATGGGTGACAAAATGAAGAATATGGATAGAGCAGTTACCAACATGGAAGCAAAAATCCAAAAGAAAATTGAGAAGTAGAAAAAGAAAAAATAGAAATGTGGGGAAGAAATACTCAATGACATAAAAGCACAGTATGAGTTTCAATGACAAATATATATAAAACTTTTATAATAAAATCTATTTCTTTATAAGCTAACATAAAAATAATTTTTAAAAATATTCTTATATTAGAGAAAGTAGCATTAATAGATTTGACAAAAAAATATCAGAAATGGAGAAGTGAATGAAACAATACTTTTAAACATAAATAATTTTTTTAATGTAAACGTTGTGACCACATTGTCTAATAACTCTGGGATAAGACCAATGGACCAAACTAAAAAATCTACATCACAGAAAGAGATAAAACACAGTTAAGTGATAAACAAATTAGAGAAATTGTGTGAGAAAATTTTCCTATATCTAGAAAAGTGTCATTCAAACATTAGAGTCTTTCAAAATCCCAAATAAATGTGGCCATAGAAAACCTATCAAAAAGAAAATAAAGGGCAACTAAATAGTATTAAATACTATAAAAGAACTGCCAACTGATCTACAAAGGCAAATACATAGTATCTCCATCAGTAAATATAAATGCCAGAATAGCACATAACAGTATACTTCAAACCCTGAAAGTAAATGCTCCTCCTCCTCTGCCTCTTCCTTCCCTCCCTTCCTTTCTCTGGATCTTTCCCAGTGGGGGGGTGAGGGGGGTCGGGGGGTTGGGATCCCAGAGGAGAATATCAGATCCTCTGTAGCTGGAATTACAGAATTCTGAGCCATTCCACGTGGGTTCAAAGAACAAATCTCCACTTACAAATGTACCAAATGTTCTTAATCACTTAGCCAAGAAGTGGTAAGTAAATAGGAGTTAGGGAAGACTGTATAAAACAATATATAAAAAATATCATCCATCATGACCAAGTAGGCTTCATCCCAGAAATGCAGGTATGATTCAACATACAAAAAACCGTAAACATCATCCATCATATAAACAAACTAAAGGAAAAAATCCACATGATCATATCCTTAGATGCTGAAAAAGCTTTGACAAAATCCAACACTCCTTTATGATAAAAGCTCTGAAGGGATCAGGAATACAGGGAAAATATCTCAATATAATAAAGGTGATTTACAAGAAACCGACAGCCAACATCAAACTTAATGGAGAAAAACTCAAAGTAATCCTACTAAAATCAGGAGCTAGACAAGGATGTGCTCTCTTCCCTTATCTATTCAATATAGTTCTTGAAGTTTTAGCTAAAGCAATAAGAGAACAAAAGGAGATTAAGAGGATACAAATTGGAAAAGAAGAAATGAAACTATCTCTATTTGCAGATGATATGATTGTATACATAAATGACCCACAAAATTCTACCACGGAACTTCTACAGCTGATAAACACCTTCAGCAATGTAGCAGGATACAAGATTAACTCAAAGAAATCAGTAGCCCTCCTATACACTAAAGATAAAAGAGCTGAAAAAGAAATAAGGGAAACATCACCCTTTATAATAGCTGCAAATAGCATTAAATGCCTTAGAGTAACTATAACCAAAGAAGTAACAGACCTATTTGGCAAAAATTTTAAATCACTAAAAAAGAAATTGAAGAAAATATCAGAAAATGGAAATCTCTCCCATGTTCCTGGATAGGTAGGAGCAATACAGTAAAAATGGCAATTCTACCAAAGGCAATCTACAGATTCAATGCACTGTCCATCAAAACCCCAACACAATATTTTTTGAACATTGAAAGAACAATACTCAATTTCATTTAGAATAACAGGAAAGCCAAGATTGCCAAAACAAGTTTGCTCAATAAAAGAACCTCAGGAGGCATCACCATCCCTGACTTCAAGTTATACTATAGAGCTACAGTGATAAAAACAGCCTGGTACTGGCATTAAAAACAGAAAACTCTTAAATCCAATAAGCAATTTGAGCAAAATACTACATTACAAAAGCAAACAAATCAGTATGCTTCTCCATACTAATCATGAACAAGCCAAGAAACCAGAAAAACATCTTCTTCACAATTAGTTCCGTAAAAACAAAACAAGAAATAAATCTAACAGAGGAGCTAAAAGATCTCTAAAGTGAAACTAATAAATTAAAAACAGTAAATCCATTCTTGAATAACCAGAAATAATATGAAAAAAATCAACATTATAAAATAGGTTGTTAAAGCAATGTACATATTTAACACAATTTCCTTGTAATCTCTGATGATGTTCTTCACAGAACAAGGAAAAAGTACTAAGATTATGATGAGAACACAAAAGACCCCAAACCACCACCACAGTAATTCTAAACAGGAAAAAAAATGTTGTGAATACATAATTTCTAATCTGTACCACAGTGTCACATTATCAAACACAGCCAAGGAATGACACAAAAACAAACACAAAGACAAGTGGAGGGGAATAACAGATCCAGAAATAAACACACAGGTGCAGGTATCTAATAGTTACAAAAGCACACATTTTGTGGAAAGAGCAGTCTCTTCTACAAAGTGCACTGGGAAATTGGAGATAACATGGACAATTAAGTTAAGTCTATAATTTACATCTTGAACCAAAATTAATTCAGCTGGACTAAAGACCTTAATATAAAACTAAATATTATGAATCTTCTAAATAACAATACAGGGAAAAAATATTTTAAGATACAGGCATAAGCAAGAATTACTGGGAAAAAAGGCATTGATGGCACAAGAAATTCTCTGAGGACAAACAGGTAGATTTGCATGAAATTAAAAAGTTCTTCACAGACAAGAAAATTGTCATCAGTATAAAAAGTCTCCAGAAAAAAAAATTCTGAAAAGGAATTCCTATCTGTAATCTATATAGAAATCCAGGTATTAACACTAAAACCAAAATTACGTAATTTATAAATGGGTTGAATAGACATTTCTGAAAGGGAGAAAGGTGAATAATAAATGTTTTAAAATATGTTTAATATCTCTAGCCATCAGATAAATGCAAACTGAAATTAACTTGGTAGTCCACCTCACTTAGGTAGAATGGCTATCACGAAGATAAATGCTGATGAAAATATAGGAAAATAGATACACGCTGCTGGTAGGCATGGAGACTAATACAGCCACTATAGAATCAGTATGCAGGATCTTCAGAACCTGAAAGAACTACCCTGTGATCCAGCTATATCACCTCCATATATATAGTTAAAGGCTTTTAAGCAGCATACCATGGAGATAATTTCACATTCATGCCTGTTGTTGCACTATTCACAATAGCTATCGAGGAAGCCAGTCTAGTAACTAACCACAAGATGAATGAATAAAGTGGAATTTTATGTATAAAGAATAAAGTTATTAAACTTTCAAGAAAATTAGTGGAACTTAGTATCTTTCTTTTAACTGTTTGTTGTGGATTTTGTATCATGCATCCCAATTCCATTCATCTCTGGGTCACTTTATAGCTGCCCTCTTCCCTTGCAACCTTCCAAAATAAAATGAAATTAAAAAAATAAAATAAAATAAAAAAGAGAAAAAAATGTGGTATGGAAGCTGTAGTGTGACCCAGTAAGTCACACAGAATACACTTTAGTCCATATATCTTTACTTGTAAGTATTTATTGCTATCAGTCATTGGTCTGGTTAAAGGTATCTAACTTCTATGATATTATTGATACCTGGTTATCTTGTTGTTGTCTGGTGTCATGGAATTCCTGCAGCTCTGTATTTGTGGGTCTGGCCCCTTCACGTATTCTAGCAGTTCACAAATGAAGTGGATGTTAGGGTGGGCTAACTCATAGACCTGGTTCTGGGCCTAAGTAGCTGGATTGGTCAGTCTGACACTACCCAGGGGAGCTCTCCAGCAGAACTGGCCCCACTGGCTGCCTGCTGCATTGGGTAAGCTGCTAGGTAACAAGGAAAAACCTAAGAGAGATACCCATAGATGCTCCCCCTTGTTATGCCCTGGTCACAAGTCCCCCAAATAGACCACCAGAGACGTGAACTCTCTGAAATGTAAAAGCAAAGTTTATTGAAAATTATTAGTTACCTGACAAGGACCTCCATCTGGCACACAGGTGTGACAGTGGCCAGAGGAGGTGCCGCCCCTTTGTAAGCTGGGTTTTTAAGGGCAAAAAATCACAAGGTTACATCAATTAGGTTCTTTTAGTACAGATACAATTCTGATGAGCTCATCTTTTGGGGGGATTTTTAGACTTCCTCTGTTATCTTAGCTAGCTGTTTACCAAGCCCGTTCTTTGACTACCTTCTGGCATGAGTCTTGGCAGGCTATCTTCGGTCCTGAAACATTCCATAGATAATTAACTGTTATCAGTCCCTTGGATACTTGACCTTTGTTCCTATGCAGACCCCAGGCTTGTCCAAAAACTGGAAACTCTTGTTCAAAAATGGAGGTGCTTCTTTGGTTCTTCACCCTATAATCAAATTGATGACTACCCTAATTGTCATTATAGAACTTGTTGGTAGTAGATGCAGAGATTCACAGCTAACCACCAGGTGGAGCTCCCTGTTCAGCTGAAGAGAGGGAGGAGAGATTATATGAGCAAAGGGGTCAAGATCATGATAAGGAAATCCAGAGGGACAGCTGACCTAAGCTATAGGGAGCTCAGTAACTCTGAATTGACAGTTGGGGAACCTGCATGGGACTAAACTTAGCTCTCTGAATGTGGATGACAGTTGAATGGCATGGGCAGTTTGTGGGGCCTCTGAAAGTGAGACTAGAACTCATTCCCGGTGCATGAACTGGCTTCTTGAAGCCCATTTCCTATGGAACACCTTGCTCTGCCTTGATATTGGAGGGCGGAGCTAGGTCCTACCTCAACTGGATATACTAGACTGCATTTACTCACCCTGGGAGTCCTTACCCTCTCTGAAGAATGGATAGGGATAGAGCTAAACTCGGGGGTTACTGGGAAGAGGTGGGAGGAGGGAAACAGTGGTGGGCATGTTTAAAAAAAAAACTTACAAATGAAAAAAAAAAAATACTGCTGTGACCAAGTGGCCTGCAGACTCTCTTCTCTCTTATTGATGATTCTCTTAGTAGTTTATAGTTTCACTTTGTCAGTCATGCATGGGACAGATATAATCATTCCTGGAAACCTCATTTTTTCTCAAGTATTTTCCCATAAAATTCTTTAGGAACTGATGCTTTTCAGGTTCTTATCTAGATATATCAGCTGTTCTTCCAGACGCTGGGAACTTTTCTGATTCACTGCTGACAAGATCAGAGGCCATAAAAGTTAATGGGTACATTTAAGGGGGGACATTAACCACATCTCCCAATTCTGGAAAGAAAAAAAAATGAAGAATGAATGGTGTGGCATGATGGAAAAGGAGTGCCCTCTCAAAGTTCACCCTTTATTGAGAAGCTTAGGAATGTGGGACCTTTTTGTAGGACAAGAAAACAGAGAAATACAAGCAGCTTATGACAAATCACCTCTATTTTGTAAATATACTCTGTTAAGTTTTAAACTCTATTGTTCTTCTTGAGATTGTGTGCCTATATCTATTACCTTTTAACTTTGTAAGGACAGAATGTGACTAGCTGAACATTTAGTCAAGCTAGCAAAATGCTGAGTGTTGTTTTTGGTTTATAGATTGTTTTGGTTTAAAAATTAAGGAATACATTATTGGCTTCATCTGAGTCTAACTTTGGGGGGTAGGGAAAAAAAACATGTTTGTTTCTGAAGTAGCAATGAAACAGCTCAAGTTATCAGGGCCAGCACCACTTGCATGAAACTTGTCTGGTACCCAGGCTCATTTAAGCCTATGCCCCTTCCCTGTCTCAGGACCTAAACCCAGCTGAGGCAGGACCTCTGTAAAATATTTTATTATAAATGAAATTGCATGACATTAAGGAAGTTTAGCTAATGAATGCCATATATACTTAGTCTGAACTAATTATGGTCTTCTTATTTTTCTGAGTCAAAGACCTAACTGAAGTGAAGAATATTCTACACCAAACTAAAGGCTACATATCTCTGTGGAAGCACATGGAATTTTTTTCCAAGGTTTATTACATGTTACCATACAAAACAAGTCTCAGCAAATACAGGAAAATTGAAATCACATCCTGTATTCTATCTGACCACAATGGAAGAAAGCTAGATATCAACAGCAATAAAAACTACAGAAAGTATACAATTATAACAATAATTTGGTCAAATACAAATAAAATAATAAATTAAAAAATTAACATATTTGAATGAAAATAAAAATAAGTATATCAAAATCTATGGAATACAAAGACGGTAGAACTGAGGAATAGCACTAAGTGCCTACATTTTTTTAAAAAAAATGAGAGATCATATTTTAATAATATACCAAAAGCTCTTGGAAAAACAAGAATAAATTGAACCCAAAAATAATAGATGGGAAGACAGGTAACAGTGGTTGGTATGTAAAAAAACATTTTTAAATAAAATTTTTAAAAACTTCAGAGAACTTTATCACATGCAAATGCAATAAAATAATTTCAATTTTAAAGACCTACTGATACCTCATGTTCTTTCTATTTTTGCACCAGAAATTATGGTTGAAATTTTATATTCATAATATTGAAAAATAATTTGACATTAATAGCATTCAAAGCAGAGTATTTTTAATAATGAACATGACCATAAAATGATTAAGGATCTTGTTTATTGTCCACAAAACCATTAAGAATTTTACTTATTTTTCAAAATGTTGACCATTCACTTATAAAAGCAAAATTCAAAATTATTTGTCTTAATAAACATATTTGAGTAACCATTAAAACCTGCCCGCCACCATCTTTTCCCACATATTTAATGATGCATGTTTTTATTTCTCTGTACTTTTTCTGACTTCACTCTGTCTTTGCTGAAAGTCATAATATAGAAACCAAGAAGTAATTAAATATTAACACACAAAAAATAAGTATGTAAGTTGTTTACCCACAGCACCATCATCAGGAAAATGACAATGAGATCTAGTTCATTTGTAAGATGAAAACTACATGAATAAAAACAGAAAGTCACTCTAAAAAACAGGTTTTCATCTAAATCCATAATAATGGGTTTTAAATTTTTTTCAACATTATGAAGCTCTCAAAAGAATGCAACTCAGACACATGGCTGACTTACATACATGCCAGTTTATAAAACTGTATTATTGAGAAAATGTTTGATATATTAATGGATTAGATTCTAAAATAATATTGTATAAGACTGAATCTTTTCTTCTTTCCTGAGCAGTTTTCAATATAGAGTTCTGGCTGCACAGGGACTTAACATATGACCCAAGCTGACCATAAGTTCATAGCAATTCTTTTGATTCAGGCAAGTGTTTAGATTATAGGCATGAATTATTAAACTCAACTTCAAATGTTCATTTTTAACAAATTAAAATATCAGTGTCTTCACCTGCAATTTGTGATTCAAATAGTACTCATCTTACAGAAGGGCCAACAGTCATGCATGTGAATACAGGTGAGTAGCAGTAGGGCTTTAAATATGACAAAGGTTTCATTTTTGTATTTATAAGTATTATAGCAATGCATTTGCTTGGAGTTTTATTTCTCTCAAGACACAGTTGAGTTTCCATACTGGAAATATCTAAGAATAAGCTAAAAAACTCCTGCCCATTCTGGGGAGGAGATGGGGAGATGTGGAGAAGAGAGAGTGACCTGAGGGGGTGGGAAGGGGAAGGAACCTTGAATAAGGATATACACGGATAGAAAATGTGACTTTACTCATAATAAAAAAATAAAAAATAAAGCATAACTGCCATGCACATAATAAAAAAAGAATAAGCTAAAAACCAAAAATTATCAAACTTGATTTTTTTTAGCATTTGTTAAACTTCAGATTTCTTGTATTTTTATAATAATCATGTTAAAGATGGGGAAAGAGGAGGTGAAGAGATGGCTTCAACAGCACTGGATGTCCTTATACAGGACCCAGGTTCAACTTCCAGCACCCACATGGCAGCTCACAATCATCTGTAAACCTAATTCTAGGAAATCCCATGGCATCTTCTGGCCTCTGCAGATACAGAGGATACACATGACATGGAAACATACATTCAGGCAAAATACTCAAACACATGAAACAATTAAAGGAAACATTTTTAAAAGATAAGAAAAACAGGGATGCTATTTGGTCCAAGGAAAGCAGTAACCAAATAAAGCCCAAATCTTCAGATCACATATTTGATCAATATTAGCTGAACTTGGAAAAGAAAAAGTCACATTTTCTTGTTAAAATGATTGAAGCGAATCTGTGCAGTGGGAGGTGGTCACTAAAGTCAGTCCCTGACAGGTCATTGTGCATCCAGCTGACCTAGTGAGACCAACAAGTTAATGAACGAGTGGATGGAAATCCAAGGATGGATCTACAGCACCATAGGACTTGAAGACAGACATTGAGTGAGGAGTGTATTGCAAATAGGTGACATTTCAATAATGCATCTTTTCAAAGTAGAATCAAGGAAGGAAATCCTTTACTGCCTTGCCTTGAAATGTCAGTGTGTTGCTCCAGGGACTTGCTGAACTCCATAGCCTGTTGAACTCTTAACCTCCATTGATCTGAACTTTTTGTTCTAAGAACAAAAAGAAAAGAAGAAGAAAAGAGACACCCTTCTCTCACAAATTCCTCAAGGAGAAACACTCACATAAATTTTAGATTCTCTGGTTTTTAAAACTGAAGAAGCAGCACTTTGCCTAAGATATGCTGCTGTCTACAATTTTTCATCTTTTCTGATGATCTCGAAATTATCACCTTCTAGTGAGATTAAGGTTTATGTTTGGAAAACTAATGGAGATGTGAGGTAGAAAAGAGCTGATGTTTTAAATGGCTCCTGTTTTCTAGTGTGTGTCAGGCTATGGTCTAATGACACCAGAGTGTTACATGATCCAATCTGATCCTATGAAAATGGCCAAGTAAGAGGAACATGATACAAATAAGTGTGCATGATTTGTGTCAAACATTAATGGTCAAGTTTCTATCCTGAAATGTAGAATTCACTGTCTTTCTTTTCCATGATTTAAATTTTTTGTGCAATTTAAAACACAAACCATAATGCTATAAGATATTGATAAAGTAAAGCTATATAACATATGCATCATGTGTTAATTATTTCCTGGGTCCCCACTCCTGACTGCCAGCATAATTTACACACTGCTCCTTCAGAGATATATAAAATACAGTGCACTATATTAACTATAGTTTCACATTTTACATGATGTCTCTAAACTTGTTTTTTATAGATGTTTACTAACGTGCATTTTTATATCCCTATTTCTTTGCCCACCCAATTTCTGATAATCATTGTTTACACACATTGCACTTGTTTTGAAGATTCCAAATGAATGTAAGACCTTAAAATAGATTTCTTTCTTTCTCTACATTATTTTACCTGGCATAGTGCTTCCCAGATCTACTTAAATTGTGACAAATCACAAGGTGTATTCCTTTTTAGTGGCCAAAAAATATTCTTCTCTCTCTCTCTCTCTCTCTCTCTCTCTCTCTCTCTCTCTCTCTCTCTCTCTCTCTCTCTCTCTCTGTGTGTGTGTGTGTGTGTGTGTGTATGTGTGTGTGTACATGTACATGCAAATGCATGTGTTTTTTTTTTCACAATCCATCAAAGGAAACTGTCACAGTTTGAAAGGATTGGCCCCAAAAGGACTGACACTATTAGTAGGTATGGCATTGCTGGAGTAGGTGTGGTCTTGGAGAAATTGTCACTGTGGAGATGGGCTGTGGGATCTCCTATGCTCAATCTACTCCCAGTGATACAAAGCACTTCTGTCTTAGTTAGATATTTATTGCTATGAAGAGACACTATGGCCATGGCAACTCTGATAGAGGACATTTAATTGCAGTGGCTGGCTTACAGTTCAGAGGTTCAGTCCATTGTCATCATGCTGAGGAGCATGGCAGCATGCAGGCAGACCTGGTGCTGGAGTTGAAAGTTCTTATACCTTCATAAGCAGACAACAGAAAGTTGAATGAGACACAGGGTTGTATCCTGAGCATAGGAAATCTCAAAGCCCACCCCTACAGTGACACACTTCCTCCAAGGACATACCCACACCAACAAAGCCATACTTTCTAATAATGCCACTCCCCATGAGATTACATTCAAGCCATCACAATTTTCTGCCTCTGCAAGATGTAAGGACTCTCAGCTCCTGCTCCAGCACCACGTCTGCCTGCGTGCCACCTTGTTGTACTATGATGACAACAGACTGAACCTCTGAAAATGTAAGCCACCCCAATTAAATGTTTTTCCTTCATAAGAGTTGCCATGACCAAGGTGTCTCTTCACAGCAATAAAAACCCTAGCTAAGACAGAAATTGGTACCAGGGACTAGGAAGTTGCTGTGATAGGCTTGACCATGTTTTTGTTTTAAAGGAATTTGGACTTTGGTACTTTGGGTTAGGAAAGCTGTGGAATACTTAATGGGCCATAATAGTAGGCACATGGAAAACAGTTGTGTCAAGAGTGATTTGAACTGTGGGAAGCTGTCTCAAGAGGTTTCAAAGGAGAAGAACTGTAGTATGTTTCCTAGAGATCATTCTCGTGATATTTTGGTGAAGAAAGTGACTGCTTTTTACCCTTGTCTAAAGAGTCTACCTGGGGCTAAAGTGAAGAGTTTTGGATTAATTCTGTTAGCAGAGAAAATCTCAAAACAGCCTACTATTGACTCTGTTGTGTGGTTAGTAGTGGCCACTCTTATAATGATTTATAATGAAAAGGAACAAGCAGAGCAAGAGAAAAAAGTACAAAATGTTCAATTTGAAAAGAAAAGGAGCACTAAAAGTGGGATGGAGACAAATTCTGCTTTCAAAGAGATAAACAGATTTAAAAATGGAATAAAGGGAGTGGTGACCTCAGGGCAAGATCTCATCCAGCCAAGTTTTCAACTTGTGCAAAGAAATTAAAAAAAAAATCTTAGAGCCAGGTGTAGTGGTAAATGCCTTTAATCCTAGACCTCCAAAGGTATAGACTGGCAGATCTCTAAATTTGATGCTAGCCTAGTCTACAGATGCAGTTTCAGGACAGCCAAACTTAGACAGTAAAGGGCAGAAAGCTGTCGAAGCTATAATTAAACAAAGGGGCATGTTCCAGCTTCAGCAAGCAACAGAACTTGGCAGCTTTAGCTACAATGGTTCTGGCTTTAGAGTCAAGGACAGAGGATGGCATTGTTGACCTTATAGATCTCAAGATGTTGGAGATACCAGAGCCAAGGGATACCTGCTGAGAAAAGCTGCGGACAGGGAGTGAAAGCCCAAGAGGGGGAAGTGTGTTACAGTCAACAAAGCTGAAAGGAGCTGGAGATCTGAAGAACATTTTGACATCAGACATGGAGATGTAGATTTTAGAGATTGCCCATCTGGTTATCAGTCTTGCTTTGGTCTAGTATTTCCTCACTATGTTCTCTCCCCTACATTTTGAAATAGTGCATATCCTATGTTGTTATATGTTGGAAGTATGTGTAAGCAAACTCCCAATTAAATGCTTTTTTTCCTGAGGATTGCCTTGGGCATGGTGTGTCTTCTCAGAAAAAAAAAAATAGCCTTTAAGACATTTATACAGTGAATTATTTTGATCAAAAGAAAACTAGAGAAAATGCAAGTTTTATAATAAATCAGAATATCAAAATGTATAGATCTAAATACTGAGTACAAAGATAAATCAACTAATTAAAAGTGGCAAAAAGATCGGAACAATATTGTGTTTATGAACACTTTTTGAATTTACTCACCAGTTAACAAATATTTGAGTTACTTCCACTATAGGGGCTACTATTAACAATGTTGTATGAACATTCCTGTGTAAATTTTATAGTAGACATGTTTTTAATTTACCTAAGAAGGTATAAGACTACATTTAATACTGAAGAAATGCCAGAATTTTGGAGAATAGTTGTGCCATTTTACATTTTCCTGTGGAATATAATTCAAGTCATCTCCTACATTCTAACATTTATATTTTTACTAAAATTATATTTCTTTAGTAAGGCAATTCATAGACGAAGAAATCTATACTCAACACATACAAATATAGTTAGAATATGTTACTATGCACACCTGCTAACAATGAATAATTGTTTTAAAAATTTATAGCTTTATTTCATAAAATGACTTATTTTTAGAAAGATGAGGGAAGCATCTAAAAGCCTATAAGATTAGTTGTGAAGTTAAAAGGAGGAAGAATATTTCAGCAGTCTGAAGAAGTAACAGTCCAAGAGAAAAAACTGGACATTTGGCGAGGTAATTGAATGCTAACGACAAGGAGATAGGAAGAGCCATGGACATAGGATTCTTTCCTTATGAGGGAGAGATTTAAAACAGAATTATGGTCCAAATTTGTAGAGCATTTGGAAAGCTATGATGCAGTGTGAAAGGAACAGGTGGAAAGGTTAAAGCAGGGGTGAACATGATGGTTTAATGGCAGTTTTGAAAAATTACTGGAGGCAGGGAAGACTATATATAGTCTGTAAGTGAAAAGATTTTAAATCAGGCCAGGTGGAAGATGCTGGTTCTGAGTCTTGGCAACTCATGTGTTTGGTTAACAGAATGATTGATAAAAGTCTAAATATTGTTAAAATGCTGATTGCAAAAAAACGTTTCCAGTACAATAGAAAGAGAATTCATGTGAGGACCAGCCTCCAGTCCTCTGTCGTGTCCACCTTTTATAAAGATTGATGAGAAAGCTAAGAAAATCAATTTAGATGATTAAAGAAACAGTGTCCTTCCAGCCATCCAGACTAGGGCCATTGTTGCCAAATCGCCTCAGTGATAGAAATAAGCTGGCAGCCACAAGGAAATATCTTTTACGGAACAGAAGGTTTTTCAAAGACCATTCAGTCAAGCAAATGGCTACCTCATTAAACAAACCAGGAACCATTCCAAACGTTTACAAAATAATTGTATTTACCACCTACATCCAAAGCTTCTTTTGTGGGCTTTCTCTCCCTTTTCTCTCTAGTACAGCAGCCCTCCATTTTCCTAGGTGGCTGTTTAAACAAAGGATGGCTGACAGGAATAAAGAAAATTATATATTAATTCTTCTCATAAACAACAAATAAATGAAAAAGACATGTTCAGATGTCCCATGCCTTCATAGAGATCGGGTATGAATTCCAGGCTATATTCACTGAAATGATTTCCCAGCACCCTTTGTTTAGCTGTGTATGCAAGCTGAACCAGTCAGATTGCAAAAGACATATAATTACCACATTCTCTCTAATTCTAAAAATTATTTTGATTCCTTTCTGCATGACTTCAAATGGTACCATTGTGTTTTACTCAATCTCCAGGATACTCATTTTAATATAAATATAGATGCTAATGCATAGATAGCTGGGTGGATAGATAAATAAATAATCCCATATTTTTTATTTAAAACAAAACAAACAAAAAACAACAGATTGACCAGCCTCCTATGCTTTTATATGGATTCCCTTCACATCTAAAAATATGCAACCATCCATTTCCTTAAATTCTTAATGATTTCCACTATTATCTTTTCCGTTTCTTAAGATGTTCATAGATTAGAAAATCACTCATGAGCTCCTGTTTCAGGGAGGTTCCACCCACCTCACAGCTTCAGCTTTATGCCTTCTGGTCTTTCTTTGCGAGGGGATTTTATTACTCAGATTGGGGCTTTTATTTTGGTTTGTTTAACTTCTCCTCCTTCCAAGAAAATGCAGTTAAATGAGAACATCGACTTCCAAGGAAACAATCCTGAAAATACCAATACCAAACAATATACCTAGCCACACAGGAGATAGACTGATTACACATGGATGCTTATCTATTCCGCTTCTGCATCAGATGCCTAGATCCAGTACATAAATACATGTGGGTACCAAATCTCAAAACAGAAACCCCTAGGAGGCTAAATACAAGAGTCGTTTATCACAGAATTAGGTAGTTCTTGAGCCTTAGGATGATTGATGTGTTTAATTTAAACTTGCCTGGGAACAGAGGGTATGTCTCTGACATGAGTATAGTGTGAGAGTGTGTGAGGTGGAGGAAGACATTTTAACATGAAGCAGTTTTCTCTTCCAAGCTTTTCTGAATACATGCCTTTAAACAGAAACAAATACAAAGAATTGTGTCAATTGCCTTTTACATAAATTCTAGCAACTTCCCTAGGCTTTTTTCTATACCAATGAGAAATAAAGGTGTCTCAAGTCATATTTCACGAGATGTTCATTTTTCATGAGTAATAATGCCTTTCATCGGAAGCTCATTCCATGACGGTGAACACAGGGACATGAATGAGCTACAATCCCACTTATGACAAGCTACCAAGAAGTCAGTTGAGCTGCTAATACTTAATATGTGTGTCCTTTGCTTTAATCTCCATGGTCAAGGAAACAAACATAGAAATGGCTCAATTAGAAACATGTATTAGGGGCTGGAGAGATGGCTCAGAGGTTAAGAGCACCAACTGTTCTTCCAGAGGCCCTGAGTTCAGTTCCCAGCAACTTCATGGTGGTTCACAACCATCTATCCTGAGATCTGGTGCCCTCTTCTGGCTCACAGGCATAATGGAGGCAGAATGTTGTATACATAATAAATAAGTCTTTAAAAAGTAAAAGAAAGATAAGGAAACATGTATTAAAATACAAAGCATGTTATATGGCTAATATTCACTGTTTATGAAAGAGCTTTTCTATATTAGAATATAATATAAAAATAAGATGTCAATGGTACTAACAACTGTTATTACTATATATATATACATATATATATATATATATTCAATTCAGTTTAAGAAACAGAGCATCACAGTGTTTTTGAATCCCATATGCTCTCTTCTTAATGTTTTTGACCCCTTGTCTCCGAGTGGTAACCATCACCCCAATTTTTGCTTCATCTTTTACTTCTTTTCATACTACAAATAATCACAATCTAAATGTTACAATTTTAAGTTTCCATGTACTTTAAAATATGTCTTATATCATTTTAGCAACTTTATATATGGGTATATGTGCATGCATGTGTATGGTTACACCTATATTATGGCACATATATGGAGGTTGGGGGCAACTTGGGGTACATGGTTCTCTCCTTCACACTATGTGCTCTGAGGAAGAAACTTGGGTCATCCATCTTGATGGCAAGCCCCTTTATCTCCTGAGCCATCTCACTTGTCCAAATTTTATCAGTTTCACTTAGATGGGGTTATATTTTAGACATGTACATGTTTCATATATATTATCTGATAAATATTAACTTACGTATTCACCCACAATACCATATCTACATCCAGAGGAGCAAGCACATCAGCCTCGAGCAATTTTTTTTCATTGACGTGATAAAATACTGGACAGAAAATTAAGGAAAGGAAGACTTCCCACAGCCACAGCTTAAAGTATACAGAAAAGCTTGAAACTAGAGTGGCACCATTAATGATGGCAAGAGGTTGCTGAGCAATAAAGCTCATTTACATCTTGGTGGATCAGGAAACAGAGAGCTTGGGCCAGAACAAGAAGTAGGTATTAGCTACAAACACTACCTCCTCACCCTAGCAGCTCACTTCTATTAGCAAGGACTCTTTTTAGGAGCCCCATAAGCTTCTCAAGGAGCAATGCCAGCTGATATCAAAGGTTTAAATATACAAACCTATCTGAGATCATCTCAGATTCAAACCATAACAATATCTGTCATTCCCCAATTTTGCACCTTTCTGCATTTGTGTAGTGAATGTTAGAAACCTTTAAATAATATAGACTGTTATAGTGCTTTGAAAGAAAATGACCCCCGAGGAGGTGTGTATGGCCTTGCTGAGTGAAGTAGGTGTGATTCTGTTAGAGGAAGTATGTCACTGTGGAGGCAGGCTTTGATATTTTACAAATTCTACTTCATCTTATAATAAAAACCCAGAGCCAGATATTAGGAAAAAGCTGAAATATCAAAAAGACAGAGGAGCATGTCACAGCCACTTCTCACCTAGCCATTCCTCCCAAATCCTCAGACTGAAATCCTCTCAATCCTTCGCTGAAAGAGAATGGATGTTGCAGGTGAAGGACTCAACTCCTGCCTCCTCTTTCTCTGCCCAGCTATCTTACTTCCTTGTTCAACTTTCCTAGTGCTAGGATTGAAGGTGTGTGCCAAAACCTGGCACTGTTTGTGCTTAATAGTGTGGGTCATTCCTCCCTGACTTGGCTAAATGTGGTTTATCTCTGTCTTCAGATTTCCAGAAAAACTTTATTAAATATACAATATATCACCACCCTTTGAGGTCTTATCTATGCTCAAGCCACACACAATGAGACAGACTGCTTTCTATTGCCTGTAAAAATGTAGAACTCTCACCTACTTCTCCAACACCAATTCTGCCTACAAGCCACCATAACAATGGACTGAATCTCCAAACTATAAGAGAGTTACCCTAACTAAATGTTTTCCTTTACAAGAGTTGCTGTGGTCATGGTGTCTCTTCACAGTGATAGAAATCCTGAGACAACTCCTGTGAGATTTCAAATGCACATATCTTCTTAATTATCAATACCTCATTTGTATAGCAGATCTCTAAAATTCACCTATCTTGTGTAAGTGAACACTTAAAAAACATCAAATGCTGGTTCCCGATTTCTTTTACCTTTGCAGGCCTTGAAAACTATCATCTATTTCTGCTTCTGTGAGTTTCATTGCTTTATACAAATGGGATTTTGCATTTCTGAGTGGCTTATGCTTTTTTAAATGTATTAGATCATAGGTTCATGTATGTCATTGCACATGGCAAGCTATCCTTCTTACCTAAGTTAAATTATGTCATGTTTTCTTTATCCTCTTTCTTATAAATGGACATTTCGAGTATATTCACATATTGGTTTTTGTAAACAGCTGTGGACTGATTTCAAGGTCACCCTGGGCTATGTGAGACCCCTGTATGAGAAAGAAAAAAGAAAGAAATGAAGAAATAATGGAAGAAAGAAATTTTTGATTTTGAAAGTGTTTCAAAGGAACCCAAAAAACATGACATTTAAATAGAAAATACACCTAGATTCCTCCCTGTGTCAATGGATGGGCTGAATACACACCTCCTTGAATGTCAGGGCTGCCTTTATCATTGGGCATTATTTTTATTTACAGTAAATACGAGTCTCAGAAGGCAGAGATTGTTAAGGATAGCAGTTATAATAGATGCTATCTTTAAAAACCAATGTGGAAAAAAAGAGGAAGGGAAATAGGTACATTCACAATCATAAACAGTGGGAGAAAATAACTCAGCAATGATGCCTTAATGAAGTGTAATCACTGTGTTTATGCTCGCACATTCCTGACTAATTTAAAAACAGCTACAAAATGATAACTGTGCGCAAAAGTAGTATTGAATAGTATTAAAGATGCCATTATAGAAGTATTTCTCATTCCTCTGAAAGGCACATATAAATACAAAAGGACTTGAAACATCTTGCAATTTTTTCACTGAAAATAGGTTTCCATACAGTTCCCTGAGCCCTGAGGGGAGAGGTTTAATAGCAACGCCTCACTTAGGACTGAATGTTCCAAGGTCTCTTATTCTCTACACACGGTCTAGTCATTAGTCTCTGTATTTCTTCCCATTTCCTGCAGGAGGAAGCTTCCCTATGATGGCTGAGCAAGGCCTATGAGTGCATACATATCAATGACTTCAAGGCTGTTCCCTATGTTCTCTTCTACTCGATTCAGTGTGTCTGGTCTTATGGTGAGGCTTTGATCCACTTGAGTTCAATTTTGTCCATAATGATAAGTATGAGCCTATTTTGGTTCTTCTACATACACACATCTAGTTTGTCGAGCATCATTTGTTGAAAATGCTGTCTTTTTCCAGTGTGTATTTTTGGTGATTCTTTACCAAAAATAAAAACAAGTGTACATTGGTGTGTGGATTTATGTCTGGGTCTTTGATTCAATTTGACTGATCAAACTGTCTGTTTATAAGCCAATATAATGAAGTTGTTATTATTATTCCTGTAGTTTAATATGAGGTCAGGGATGGTGATACTTTAGGCTGTTATTTTATTATTCAGGATTATTTTTAGCTATCCTGGATTTTTTGTTGTGGTTGTTTTTCTATATGAAGCTGAACATTGTCTTTTCTAGTTCTGTGGGGAACCATTGTGGGATTTTATGAGAATTGTATGGAATCTGTAGATTGTTTTTGGTGGAAAAGACATTTTTATTATATTAGTCTGACAAACCCATGAACATAGGAGATCGTTCTATCATTTGATGCCATATTCAATTTATTTCTTTAACATCTTAAAGTTTTCTTTATACAAATATCTCACTTGATTGGCTAGGGTTACGAACATACATTTTTGAAGCTATTGTAAAAACATATTGTTTCTCTTATTTCTTTTTCAGTCAATTTGTCATTTGAACAGAAGAAGGCTACTAATTGTTATGTGTTCATTTTAAATCCTCCTACTTTGCTTAAAGTGTTTAATCAGGTATATAAATTTCCTGCTAAAGTTTTGGAGTTCATATACAATAATATCATCTGCAAATAAAGATATTTTGACTTTTTAATTTCCTATTTGTAACTCCTTGATCTCCTTCAGTTGTCTTATTGCTCTAGCTAAGACATCAAGTACTTTATTAAGTAGGTACAGAGAGAGTGGACAATCTGTCTTATTTCTGATTTTAGTGGAAATGCTTTGAGTTTTTCTCTGTTTAGATTGATGTTGTCTGTGGGCTTGGTGCAAATCACATTTACTATGTTGAGGTGTGCACCTTGTATTCCTAGTCTCTCCAGTGCTTCTATCATGAAAAAGATCTTTACTAAAAATCTTTTCTGCATCTAATGAGATAATCACATGATTTTTATCTTTCAGTTTGTGTGTATTGTAGATTATTGTATTTATCGATTTATTTTGGTGCATCTCTGAGATGAATTCTACTTGAGCATGGTGGACAATGATTTTGATATGTAGTTGGATTAGTTTTACATACACTTTACAGAGAATTTTTCATCTATGTTCATAAGAAAAATTGGTCTGCAAATCTTGTTCTTTGCCATTTTTTTTTTGTAGTTTAACTATCATAGTATTTTTGGCCTTGTAAAGAGAATTAGGCCAAAAAGAGAATGTTTCTTCTTTCTATTTGCTGTGGAACTGTTTGAAGACTACTGACATTCATTGTTCTTGAAAAAGCTGATAGAATTCTGAGTTGAATTCACCTAGCTTTGGACTTCTTTTGATTGAAAGACTTTTAATTACTATTTCTATTTCCCTAGGGGTTTTAGGATGGTTTGCTTATATGATGTTGAATTAACTTTGGTAAAAGGTATATATCAATAAAGTTGTTCTCATTTCTTATGTTTTCTTACTTGGTGTTGCACAGATTTTTCAAGTATGTTCTTATTATTGATTTTCTGATTTTCCTCAATGTTGATTGCTTTGTTTCCAGTTTTATCTCTAATTTTATTAATTTGCATCTCCTTTATCCATCTTTTAGCTAATTTGACTAAGGGTTTAACAATCTCGCTGTTTTCTTTCAAATAACGAACTGTTAATTTGTTCTTTGTATTGTTTTTATTATTTTTCCATTTATTGATTTCAACCGTGTGCTTGATTATTTCTATCAGTCCACACCTTTTTATTGTTTCTTCTTATTATTCTAGAGCTTATGTTACTAATATGAGATCAATTTTTTGTGTAGGCACTTAATGTTATAAACAGCCCTCTTAAAACTACCTTCATTGTGCCCCATGGATTTAAGTATGCTGAGTCTTCACTTTCATTCAGATCTAAAAAGTTTTTCATTTTCTTCTTCATTTCTGTCTTGGCCCATCTTTCATTCAGTAATGAATTGCTGTAAGTTTTACCTCACTTTGAGTTTTCTCTGGGAATTCTAATGCTACTTTTATATTTGAATTATTCTCTTTATTTTGTTCCACTGTTTATGTTTTCATAGACTTCATTCATTTATTCATAGTCTTTTCTTTCAGGTCTTTTAACATGCTCATAGTAGCTATTTTGAAGTCATTTTCTTGTGCTTCAACTGTGTTTCATTCCTCCGAGTCTACTATAGTAGGGTTGTTGGGTTCTGGTAAGGACAGAATACCCTGTCTGTAATTGATTGTGTTTTTAATCTGGTGAGTAAGCACTGGGTTTGGGATGATTGTACTGTGTCTAGATGTTGATGTATGCTCTAGATCTTAGAACAATGTGATGGGTGTGGGTTGCCTGGTAGGATATGTTTCTGAGTTCCTGCCAAGAATGACTACTAGAGCACTTGCTAGAATATGATTTTATATATATTATATATTAAGAGGCTAATGTGAAGGAATAAAGATGAACTAAAAGGAGAATTTGAGACAGTCGCAGGAAATCTGAGTCTATCGAGTGTATTTGTTGATTCCCTAAGGAGAAGAGACCTGTAAGTGATAGGCTACAGAAATAGGGATGAGACTGTGGGATTCTCAAAGGCAGACTTTGTGAAGGATAGCGAAGATTGCCTGCCTGATTCACAGGCCAGCATGTCCATCAGTATCCCAGGAAGAGATAGCCTGTAGATATTGGTGGCTACAGTGACTTGAGACTCCTTATTGGGTTAAATAAAGTGAAACAAGACAGATGACTCATCTGACATGCATAGATAAACTGCACAGTTACTCTCTGTGACATAAAACAAAACAGAATTATTTTCTGTTGGTCATCAGTTACATTTTTATTTGCGGACAAATAGAAATTTTCTAATTAATTTTTTAGCCTAAAATTAACTTCTCAGTCAAGCTAGGGTGGCGAAAAGGCAACACTGTGTCTCCTAACTTGTGCTGCACCTGCTACCACTGAAGAAATCTCACAGGACAAATAATTGCCTTGGCAAACATGACAGCTCCCACTTCAAAATTCATCGTGTGGATACAGACTGAATTAAGCGCATCGCTGGCTGAATGTCTTCCTGCTGCTTTGTTAGGACTCGGGTGGTCAGGTCCACAGCTCTTCTCTTTCCCAGTCTTTCTCTACTTAACATATATAGTTTTCATATGCACTCAGTGAACTTCTCTATACCTCATCCTTTGTATTTGACACTGTCCAGATATCAAAAGAAATTATAATCACAGCAGATTTGGTTCAAACATCAAACTGAAAGTGGAAAAATATTGCACAGTTTCATTGGTCTCATAGAGTATGGGAAAGCCATAATTATTTACAAAATAATATACCTAGAAAATAAGTAAATTTATTATTTACAAAATAATAAACTTAGAAAAACCAAACTGTACTTCAATGGTGATTATATTTATTTTCTTCAGACTACATCTCTTTCCCAGACAGGATCAAGAGAGATATTTGTATATTCATTATTAAGTTTTATAGCACAAGACAACTTAATTTAATAGAAAAAGGTATTTAGGGAATCTACACAGAACTGGATATAGACTTGATTTAAAAAAAAAAAAAAGATGATGTTAAAATAAGTGCATCAAGAATGACAACTCTGTTTTTCTTACCCGCCCCTTTGAGATCTTCTTTCTCCATTCCGGGTCCCCTTTCTAGTTTTAATACATATATCCACCTATGCAATATATATATATATAGTGGAACCAGAAGTATGGTTATTGGAAGGAGGAAAAATGATTAGCAGTAGGAAGGGGAGTCAGAAGGAGGAGCAAGAAAAATAAAGAATTTGTGTGGAAATGCCACAATGAAAGCTGTGACCTTGCATGCTGATTTTTAAAAAAAAATCTAGTTTAACTGCTAAAGCTCGAATCCCACATCAATTCTTACACCCTAATAGTGGGCAACTTCAATACCCCACTTTCAACCCTGGATAGATCAACCAGACAGAGCCTCAACAGAGAAATAAGGAGTCTAAAAGAGGTTATGATGCAAATGGATTTCATAGATATCTACAGAAGCTTCCACCCAAAGGCAAAGGAATATACATATTTCTCAGCTCCTCATGGAACTTTCTCCAAAATTGAACACATAATTGGTCATAAAGCAAATATCAACAGATACAAAAAAATGGAAATAATCCCTTGTAACGTATCGGACCACCAGGGCCTAAAGTTAGAGTTCAACAACATCAAAACCCAAAGAAAGCCTACCAACTCATGGAAACTAAACATCACTCAGCTGAACCATCTCTGGGTCAAGGAAGAAATTAAGAAAGAAATCAAAGTCTTCCTAGAATTTAATGAAAATGAATCCACAATATATCCAAACTTGTGGGACACAATGAAAGCAGTCTTAAGAGGAAAATTCATAGCGCTAGATGTCTATATGAAAAACCTAGAGAAATACCACACTAGAGACCTAACAGCTCAGCTGAAAGCCTTAGAACAATTAGAAGCAAACTAACCTAGAAGGAGTAGATGGCAGGAAATAATCAAACTTAGAGCTGAAATCAATACAATTGAAACAAAAAGAACAATACAAAGAATCAACGAATCTAAAACTTGGTTCTTTGAAAAAGTTAACAAGATAGATAAACCCATTGGCAAATAGATTGCCATTTTTACTATGTTGATTCTACCAATCCAGGAACATGGGAGAGCTTTCCATTTTCTGATATCCTCTTCAATTTCTTTCTTCAATCATTTAAAATTTTTGTCAAATAGGTCTGTTACTTCTTTGGTTATAGTTACTCCAAGGTATTTAATACTATTTGCAGCTAATATGAAGGGTAATGTTTCCCTTATTTCTTTTTCAGCTCTTCTATCTTTAGCGTATAGAAGGGCTACTGATTTCTTTGAGTTTATGTTGTATCCTGCTACATTGCTGAAGGTGTTTATCAGCTGTAGCAGTTCTTTGGAAGAATTTTGTGGGTCACTTATGTATACAATCATATCATCTGCGAATAGAGATAGCAAAATGGCAATTCTACCAAAGGCAATCTACAGATTCAATGCACTGCCCAACAAAATCCCAACACAATATTTTTTGAACCTTGGAAGAACAATACTCAATTTCATTTGGAATAACAGGAAAGCCAGGATTGCCAAAACAATTTTACTCAACAAAAGAACCTCAGGAGGTATCATCATCCCTGACTTCAAGCTATACTATAGAGCTACAGTAATAAAAACAGCCTGGTACTGGCATAAAAACAGACTTGTGGACCAATAGAATAGAATTGAGGATCTAGACATTAACCCAAAAACCTATGAATACCTGATCTTTGACAAAGAGGCCCAAAACATTCAATGAAAAAAAGATAGTATCTTTAACAAATGGTGTTGGCATAGCTGGATGGAAGTGTGTAGAAAAATGCAAATAGATCCGAGCCTGTCACCCTGCACAAAACTCAAATCCAAGTGGATCAAAGACCTCAACTTCAATCCAGTCACTTTGAACTTGATAGAAAAGAAAGTGGGAAATACACTTCTACAAATTGGCACAGGCGACCACTTCCTAAATATAACACCAGTGGCACAGACACTAAGACCAACAATCAATAAGTGGGATCTCCTGAAGCTAGGAAGCTTCTGCAAAGCCAAGGACACTGTCAATAGGACAAAACGCCAGCCTACAGAATGGG